>VNJN01010298.1:0-78059 GCA_008042485.1 Drosophila mayri | reverse complement strand
AGTATTTCTGTAAAATATTTAATATGAAATATTAATTGAAAGTCAAGGTCAAAATCAGCCAAACAAATCCATGTTCCTATATATAAAACTATTTAGTTACCAACATGATAAATAGCCAGGGTTTGGGCCAAGTTTCGGCCAAAGACGTGAGCGAACTGGGCAATTGGCCCGAAACGGAGGCCTCATGTGTGGGCCAGACCATCCATTCCCTTGACAAATGTCCAGGGGCAATTATTTCGTCGCCAGTGTTTACCTGGCTATTAAAAGCCCATCATCCGAGGAGCTCGACTACTATTATTCACCTGAAGTCAACATTAAAGGGGGCGTGGTGGGTGCTTAAGCGGAATCGAAAACAAATTTATTTAACAGCCATCAAAGGGGATTGGCCCGCTCTACGACTGTCATAATGTCGTAAAAAAGTTCCCCGGCAGATCCGGCTTATTGAATATGATTCCCAGATGTCCTCCGTACGAACATCAAAGGCAATGGGGAGCCGGGGAACCGGGAGCCTGTGAGCCAAGGATAACGTCGCAGACTCATGCATAATTTAAAGCAATTTGGCATTTTGCTGAATCAATTTCCACGGCAAGACAATCAAACGGAAAGTATTAAGACCTAAAATCCATTCCAAGTGCTGCAGTGCTTTCTATGCAAATTACACTCTCCAGCACTGCACCACTTTTATGTAAATCTGGCCGCCACCTGGTGTGTTGGCCAAGAAAATACAAACAAAAAAAGAGCATAACAGCCGGGATTAAAGCGCGGTATATATGGCCGACATTTTGTCATATTTATTAAAAATTTATCAGTGTCATAAAATTTACCACACAAGCGAAGACCGCCAGAAGCGCACAATGGCCAGCGATCAATCACGTTTAAAGCTCTCACAAGATTTACTTAGGACTCCAAATTGGACCGCAGATGGTGATAAAAAATATAAACAAAAAATAAATAGGTAAAGGTAAATGGAGCAGGCTTAAATTATCAAGAATTTTTGGGGAAGAACTGACTTTTTAAGAGAGGTTTTAAGAAGTCACAATGTGAACGGGAAATGTGGAGCCTTTCTTTCTTTATTTTTATTTTATTTTTCTTTATTTCTTGCTAAACTTTTCATGTTGAACAATTAAACCAAAAGCCTAAAAGAATGCTTTAAATTTCAGCCCAATAAATACCTGCAAAATAATAATTGAACGAATGCTACTCTTAAAAAATTGTTTTTAATATTAATTACCATAAAATAACTTTGTAAATTAATTAATTAATATACAATACTCATTTTTCATCCAGCTATTCTATGATTATTCAGTTATTTGTCAGAACCACATAGAAACTCAAACACAAAACACCGGCAGGTACATTGAACACTAAAAAAAACCCATAAAAAATACAAAAAAAAATATACTTTTATTATTATAAACATAAAACACACACATACACTTACACATACAATGGCCCAAGACTCCGAGTCCGCCGCGGCAGCACAACACGTCCTCGAGACCACCGAGGCAACTGCACAGCCAGCGGAGATTGCAATTGCCCCCGTGGCCTTGCCTCCTGAGCCAACGGCCGAAGACGCTGTGGAAGTTCCCCAGTTGAAGGAGAATCCCCCTCATCTGTCACCCTCGAAGAGCCATCAGAAGGTGGCTGCACATGACGACGAGCACGTTGCTCAGACGGAAAAAGGATCGCCGACCGAGTTGGAGCCGGGGCCGGAAAGCCAGGACAAAGAACACATTGCATTTTCCAAAAAAGTTCATGGGTTTGTAGGGGAAGAGGAGGGTGATGGCCAAGTTGAAGTGGAAGGTGAAGAGGAAGGTGAGGTGGAAGGTAAAGTGGAAGGTGAGGTGGAAAGTCTAGAATCGCAAAAGATGAAATTGGAACGAGATCGAAAGAAGAGCCGTAAGGAAGCAATGAACAAACGCTTCAGTGTTGGTTTGCACTCTGCGATGCCCTCGGAAATGGATGATAGGGAGGAGGCTGAGGAGGAGGAGAAGGTTGAGTCATCCTCCTTTAACTTTGAAAACTTTGAGGATGAAGGGGACAAGGAAGAAACCAAACGTCTCGACGAAATCTTCAACATGGATTCCAAATACGATATATCTATAAGTGCCAGCATCCTATCGACCCCATCGGCTAAATCGATGGAATTGGACACCATCCAGTTAAAGGAGGACTTTCTGCGCTACTTTGACATGCCCACTCTGTCGGACATATCGGAGGATCACGAGCCCGAAACCATATCATTGGCAGCCCAATCAGTCACTGGAATCACACAGGACAAGGGTCAATTTATAAATCCATTGACTGACGATTTGTCTTCAAGCTCTACTTCCTCGGAACATGACTCGCTTTTAGGATTTGAAGACCAGGATGACACATTCGATATTGCCAACCTTCAGAGCGGCTCCGAGATCTCTGACATACCCGATATACCCTCCGATGATGCACCAAGGAAGATAACATTTCAAGATATTGCGAAAGACTTCGCCACTATTGAAGGTGTCGATGAGGATGCTGACGAAGCCGCTAAAAGGGTAGCTTTGGTAGGCACAATGGTTCGGGAATTCGTGGACTATCTTGTAACGAAGATTGTCACAGCGTATGAAAGCCGGATGTCGGACAATAAACTGCGGTCAAAGTGTGACAAGGTGAAGCTAGTTGCCGAGTTAAGGACTATCGTCGACACTTATATATTTGAGAAGTACACAAACGAAATGCTAAGCACCCGGCTCGCAGAGTACTACAAGCGCAGCAGGAACAGCCGCGTGTTTGCAAGGCTCGACGATGAAAAGGAGCACCAATACTACGAGCGCTACAACCAGGCCCTGGCCAAGGTGGACCATCTTAAGTTATGTTTGGATGCGGTTAAGCATAAACATGCTGCACTGATGGTCAAGGTGAATCTCGATCTCGAATCGGCCCAATTCTGTGGTTCCAACACAGAGTCAAAGCTGGAGCGCAAAATCCAGAAGTTACTCGTTCGTCCGGACTCTGATTTCCTCAAACGATACGTTGATTGGGCGCTGCGACAAATGAATGCGAAGCGCAATGAAATCAGCGACATGCGACTTGGCCTGATCAGCAAAATGAACACCTTGGGTCAGCTTCAGGCGGTGAGTAAGGGGATCGTAAAAGCATATACTCTTCACTATAACCGAATGTTCCGTAAGCATAGAAACTTCAGGAATTGGAAACCCTCAGCAGTACTGTAAGCATCCAGGACTTTTTGTCCATTCAAAACGACGTAATTAATCTGGAGAAGAAAGTTGAGGGTGAGCATTTGCAGTGTTTTGTCAATCGAATTTTGATTTTAATTAATTTAATTTAATTAATTAAATCTCGCTAATGTTTGTTACAGAACGCAACTTGGATCTGAACAAGATGCGCACACAGTATCTCATGGAAGTTCACATAACCCATCATAACAAGGAGAAGGCCCATGCTCTGGCCGACAAGCTAAAACATAAGAAGGCCACCCTGGCAAACGCCATCGGGAAGCAAAGATCTCTGCGTGCCAACCTCTATAACCTTAAGCTAGATCGGACAAAGATCCGAGAGAAGCGCAAGGAGCTGACTTTCCAAGGCGGCATCCTGGCGATGCCCTCGCTGATGTACGAGTACGACCATACGGTTATGCAGATAAAGGCGAGTCAGGAGCGGGTAGTCAAGCTACGGGAGACTGTGAAATCGCTTGCTCGCCGCATTTCAATTGCCGAAGGTGCAGGAAGGAGTATCTAGAAATTCTCCCTTAGTTTTCCATATAACTAGAGTATCAATAAATAAAATGGAAATGCAGCAAAATAATTAATTGCGTTAAGGGTTCGGTTTTTAAAGCAAATCGATTTTGTATCTTTACTTTTAATCATTTATAATGGCTTTTAATTGCTTTGGTTATTGAAACCACATTTTAATCCTGTAAACCGAATTTTCAGGGAATTTGGGAAGGCAGAATCTGGGCCCAGGGCAAATTTCTTTAAAAATATATATTAAATACTTTTTTCCCCATTTTTTTTTATTTATTATTATCCATATTTATTTATTTATTTTACCACAATTTTATTTTGTAATTTGTAAAAACTTAGTAGTCCTACTCCATGCCTTTCAAACCGAAGGCATAGCCCGACTCACAATACATACATATATCCGTACACAATCAAGAACACAACAAGTTTCTACAACAAAAAAAAACTAAAAACAGTAAAAAAATATAGAAAAAAGAACAAATACACATTAAATACATAAAACACATACAAAAGTAAAAAAAAAAAATAATATAAATAGTAATTATAAATACCTATGAACAATTAAAACAAAACTAAAAAACAAAAAAATAAAATAATAAAAATAGTAAAATAATAGTAAAAATATATAGAAAAGTATATAGCCAGCGGCATTATGGATGATACAAATGAGAAGCATGTGCAGTACGATGAGTCACCAGTGCAGGATGCGGAACCCCAGGGGGACCGCCTTCAGGATGTGTTAGCCCAGGAATCACAACAGCAGTTTGAGCCACCACTTCAGGCTGTGGAACACCAGGAGTTAGCGCAACAGGATGAGGTACCCCAGGCGTCATCACAACAGGATGTGGTACCCCAGGAGTCATCACAACTGGATGTGGTACCCCTGAAGTCATCACAACTGGATGTGATGCCCCAAGAGCCACCGCTCCAGGATATACGAGCCTCGAAGTTAGCTTTGCAGGAGCAACGCCAGGAGGAGAAAAGGCGGCGTGTTCGAGAAACTTGCAGAAGACTGAAGATAGAGGAGCATCCGAGTAAAGAAGAGGTAGTACTTAATGCGACAAGCTTCAAGCTGGATGACTTACAAGCCCAAAACTATATTGAGAACGTTAAATGCGCTTCGTCATCGATATCCACCACATCTGATGCCTCTATTAGGGTGAATGAATATGTCAGCGAAGAAGATCCTGATAAGATCGAGAGTTTGAGCTCTTCCTCGGATGCCTCTCCCAAGAAGCTCAGCGACTTGGATAGCGTGTGCTCCGACGACCCCTTGCGGACGAAGGTCCATGAACTAATGTTGGTGCCCAGCCTCTCTGATTTGTCGGTGTCCGATGTCCCCATCGTAAAACGCCAAAGCTCAATGAAATCCGTTTCCTCTTCCGCGCATTTCTTTGCATCCGAGGAGATTTCGGAGATCGAATCTAAGTATAGCACCGACTCGCGGAGCTCGGCCCCTAGGATGGAGTTCGAGGACGATGTGGAAAGGTTGGATGATTCACTCGAAGTAGTCCGTGAAAGTCTCTCGTATCCCGAGGTCAATGAAGTTCAGTTCGAGGAAACCTCTAAGATGTGGAATGACATAGATTTTGAAGGGTTTCTTAACGAAGCCCATGCTACTTTTCGCGGTTCCTCCATTATAAAGGAAAATGAACTTGTAATGGCTACTAAAAAGATGATTAGCGATTTCATTAATATGCTTATCAACAAAGTGGTTACTGATGACGATTTCAACGATTTAAGACGCAGCAAACTAGATGTAAATAAGCTTCAGATTGGCATAAACGACAGTTTGACGGAATACGTCAAGGTCTTGGGGCTGAACGACTCCCTTAACCAAATGATGTCCGAATTCTATCATATCAATAAGAATCAACGCGTCTTTGTCGAACTTTCCGAAGAAGACAAGTATATGTACCATAAACGCTACAGGACTGCACTGAACAGCTTGAATTTTGCAGAGGAACGCCTTGCCGCGGTCAAGGCAAAGTATAGCAAGCTGACCCTCATGGCGCAGTTGGATCTCAATCATTTCACCCACACCGCCCTTGGCACCGAGCACCATTTCGAGCAGGCTGTGCGCCGCCTCCTCATCCGGTCAGATTCCGCGAGTGATCAGCTGAAGCGATTGATTGAACGCGAGCTGCGCTGGATGGGCGAACACCGGACAGAGATCAGCTATAAAAGATACTTGCTGATCATTCTGCAACACGATCTTGCCCAGTTGATAGAGGTAAGTAACCAGAGAATTCTCTAATTCATTTTTTTGTTATCCGTCTCCATATATTTTGGCTAGTTTTCAATCTAATTTGTATTTAAATTGTTTGAATTTCTTCCACTTTAGAAAATTCATAAGCTGGATACAGTGGGTGACCATGTGAGCATGCAGGACTTTATAAGTCTACAGACTAAGGTCCACCACTTTCAACAGAAGATTGATGGTACGGAGTTCCTCCTGCCCCTTGTCTAGGTCTCCTATATTAATTCTTGTCCTCTCAGAGCGAAACATTGAGCTGAAGAAGATGCGCTCGCAGTACCACAAAGAGCAGTATCAGGTCCATAATAACCGAGAAAAAAGCCTGGCACTAAAGCACAGGCTATATTTTTTGAGCGATCGGTTAGAATCAATGCTGGAGAAAAGAGATTATCTTAAAAAGAAGCTGGTGGAAGAGAAAATGCAGCACTTAAAGATACGGGCGAAGACCAAAGAACTTGCCTACCAGGGCGGTATCCTTTCGATGCCATCTCTGATGACCGACTACGATGCGACAGTGGCCTTTATTCGGCAGAAGCAGGAGTCCATCGCAGGGCTCAAGGAGACCGTAAAATCCCTTAACCAGCGCATAAGTAACCTGTATTCGAAAGATTCTACAATCTAGTAATTAGCGTAATTCGTAATTCATTTCACAATAAAACAGAGAAGAATCTCTAGCTTTTCACACGAGAACCTCAATGTTTGTCACCTTTTCTTATATGATAAATAACGGGCTTAATTAATTGGCAAAATCCAAGAGTTTCCACATCAATAATAACCCTGAGTCGCTAGAGAAAATCTCTTAATGAACCATTATAAAAATATATTTCCCCCTCACATTTTCAGTGTCAAGTTTGATATTTATTTGCCTGTTTTTATTTATCTCCACTAGATATTCGGCAACAACTAAGAAAAATAAAAATAAAATGCGGCGAAGAAAACGATGTTTTGTTGTTTCCATTATGAGCAGCCAATTGTTGGAAAATTTAAAATTCTAAAAATAATATCAATTCTGAATTTGGCACGCTTTATTCTTAATATTTTTCTTTGTTAGTAGAATGGGAAGTACTCACGTTCTTAGAACGCTTCAATTAGCCTCAACAAATGGAACAAATATTTATTTTGAAAAACTAGGAAAATAGCCCATAGTTGAAAATAGCCTTATGAAAATGTGAAATACTTTGGAGACTGATTCATTAACGATCCATATTTCTATTTTTATGAATTTGAGGATTCTTCTTGGCAAGTTTTTCAATCTAGACTCTGGGTTCTTAAGGGGTAACCAGCAATAATAATAAATTAAGATATTAGAAAACTGCCAGTCAAGGCGTAAAATATTTATTCACTCAAGAGCTGTCTGGCATTTTTCATTCTTGGCACCTTCATCTTAGTTGCACCTGCAAACATATACATTCCCGACTATGTTGTTTTTAGAGAGAACAATTTCACGCCTTGGACAGGTGAGTTTCTGCTAGATTTTTTTTGTATAAATAAAAAATATATACGGAAATATAGCCCAATCTTGATGTTAACTCTGCCCATCGCCAATGTAGTGACCTCGACATGCTTCAGCGGAATTTTTCGGCCGATCACAGTGTGTTTATGTTTAGTTTATAACGCCGATAGATTGATACATATATGTTATATATGCACATAGATATATGTATAAAATATTCATTTATAGAACGTACTGCTGCGTGCCATTTGGTGGCCATAGGCAGATAAATAAAGTCTCTACACCCACACAAAACAGCAACAACAGCAAGGAACGTAGAGAGCTCAAGGTTATAGAGGTGATCGAATCGAATCGAATTGGAAACTAGGATTTTTGAATTACTTTATTGTACTCATAAATATGATTAACTTAGGCGTATACTTAATTTTAAGGCTTTCTATATTGCTACAAGCCTTTGCGTTGCTTTTGTGTGTTTGTTGTTTGTGTGAGTGTTTGTTTAGTTGTTGTTGATATTATCTTTTCTTTTTTGTGAGGAATATCTTTGTGTTCATGTTTGATCATACAAAATATAT
Source organism: Drosophila mayri (assembly GCA_008042485.1). Classification (NCBI taxonomy): domain Eukaryota; kingdom Metazoa; phylum Arthropoda; class Insecta; order Diptera; family Drosophilidae; genus Drosophila; species Drosophila mayri. Next base: position 70,034 of record VNJN01010298.1, on the reverse strand, counting down.
ATAGATATTTATATGTGTGTGTGTGTGCGGTCACTTAGCATACGTGTAGAAAAAGGTCCTTCGCTCGCTGCTTACTTGCCGAGCAGGATCTTGCGGCCAGCGCCAAGGTTCTGGCCAGCCTGGGTGGCTCCCTTGTTGGAACCGGCCTGCAGACCGACAATGGTCTGGCCGGCCTTCAGCTGCTCATCGGTGAAGTCGCGCTTGCACTCATCGGCGGGCTTGGGGCCCAGGAAGGGACCCTTGAAGTCGTCGTGCTTGTAGGTCTGTCGAAAGCCAAAGGAAGAAATCAATTAAAATTCAGCTCTTCTTTGGAAATGAAAAATCTAAAACTTACGGCACGGCCCAGGGCAAAGATGGTGTTGGTAACATTGGCAATGTCCTTCTTCTCATAGAGATCGACGGTCTGGAAGACATCGATATCGGGCACACCGTATTCCTTGAGCGCCTTCTGGAAATTGTTGATGTTCTCCATGAACTTGAACTGGCCGCCCGAGGAGTTAACCTTGGCCACCGAGTTGGGCGACAGGATGTTGATCAGCTTGCACAGCACCTGGCCGTCCTTGAGCACATCCTCGTAGGCCTGGCCGGCGGGGAATTTCTCACCAATGATGGCCTCAACCCATTCCTGGGCCTCCTTGTCCATCTCGGGATTGCGCTTGCCGGCAATCTAAGATTAATTAAAGAACAAAAAAGGACACAACACATTTAGGCACAATTTCTTCACAGAATTTTATATTATTTTCACTGAATTTTCTTCACGTTTGTCTTTATTTGATTTCAGGATATCTTTTTTTGCACTGCTTAATGAGTATTCACCTTGGCACGAACGGCACGCTCTAGAGACATGTTTGTTTTCTGGATTTGGGTTCGGGTTCTGTGTGATCTTCACAAGAGACTGATGCAGCCAACGGGGCGTATGCGGCTTTTAAAGTGCGCGAGAGAGCGCTTTCCCTGCGATTCGGAAAACGTTCAAGAATTTTCCAAAAATATATCCGAATTTCGGAGTCGAGTGTGTGAGAGGCTGTGAAGCGTGTGGGCGTTCTATATAATCGAAGCGCCGACTTTTGCCCGCCTCCCTCGCATGACTCGTCCGCTATAATTATAGACCATCCTCGTCGTCGTCGCCGCTGTCGGCCGAGTAAAAGGAAAATATCCAAATGCTTAATAATTTTCACACACGTCCATCCAATCGATAGAAATCCGTGTTAGGCCGTTTGTGTGTTTAAGTGTGTAAATGCGCTCCCTGCTCTTCTGCTCATTTTGCATGTTAACCGCATTTTTTCGGACTCGGCCAGGCCAGCTGTCCTGCTGACATTCCCACATTCGGTGGATGCCATTTTGCACTCATTTCGGGCGCGTGCATTGCTCGTAATTTTTAATAAGAATCGGCAGGGATTGGGTCATAATTAAAAATGGCAACGAATCGTTTCTCATCGAAAGACACATTCTCCAGAACCGCCGTAGCCTTTTTGCGGACAATAGTCACGCGGAAAGTGCGAAAAATAATTAACCATAAATATTCAGATACTATTTTCGTATTTTATAGCTGTCCTGAGTTTTAAGGGGAATTTATTGAGGCGGTATTAAAGTTGTGAAGGAAAAAAGTCTACCTTTAACATTGATTTATTGCTTGTAAGTCTTTAAACTAAAGTAGGATTATAAAGTTACTAAAATATTAATAAAGGAGACGTAATATTTTCATAGACAAACGTTTTCTTTCCTTAAATATTGGTGAAAAATATCATTTTTTGACTTAAACTAAATACAAGTAATTTGTATTTCCTGGCAGTATTGTTGAAAGCTTTTATAAATAAATTGTTATTGGTGAATTTTCTACATGAGTAATATAATTATATTAAAAACTTACATTAAAATAGGTATTAATAAATATTCATTTTAATTATTCATAATTGAAAGCCCTATAATTAAAAGCACTTTGTATTTAAATGAGTCTACAAATGATGTATTAATAAACCGAATAATTTCAATAATTAAAACCCACACACCTTCTCATACAAATTTGCAGTTAAAATTAAACAGAATCCGCCTCTTGGCTGCATTTAACCCATCAAATTAGCAATAAATTGCAATTATAATCTGTTAATATATATCAAATCGGATTTCGAGTTTACAAGCGCACAAGGCCAGCAGCGGCTGTGCTCTGTTATGTCCAGACAATTAATTTGAATTATGCCCCTTGTGTTATTGAAAAACACATTTTTTTGGATTTTTGGGAGGGGAAAAGATAGACAGACAGACAGTCCAGAAAGTGCCCCTAAAATCAAAACAAGAGGGCAGGCCATAAAGTGAGCAGCAGTCGACATGACAAGGCGACTTGGCAGCCAAAGTTCGTGCCCCCCAAGAAGCAAGAGCGAAGGAGATGAATATTTAATATATGAAAGTGGCAGTGGAAAAACCAAACAAACAGCGACGACATCTATTTCGAGCGAGACAGAGCGATGAGATGGAAAGTCGAGGGAAAATCTTCCGCTAGAGCGGATACAATTTCGATAACACTCGGAAAATCCAAGGCATACACGTAAAAGGCCCGGCACATTTGTGCTATGGGTAATGCCGACCGACTATTTCTGAACTGTGAATTCCGAAAATCGTATTCCAAATACCGAGTTCCGAACAGGTGGAACCGAAATAGTCGAGATTTTCCAGGCTTTTCTCACGCCCGCATAAACAGATGGCGTGTTCGTTTATTTTTACCGCCTCCTTGGCCCGCGGCACTTCAACGGACAGTTGCCTGTTGCCTTCATTTTTTTCTGTATATTTTTTTATTTAATTAACAAATACTCTGCGGATTGAAGTAAACCGCCGCAATTGTTCCGATTATGCCCCACCGCCTCCGACAGGCTGCCATTTTAAGTGAATTAAATTCGCCCAAGGCTCAGTTTTCGACTATTGTCTTCACAAAAATTTAATTAATGCCCCGCAGATGTGCGGCCATTTTTCATGGCAATTAAATTATTGTAATTGCATTCCATGGATACGGTTGAGGAGGGGGTCTCGGGGTTTGCCTGGCTGTAATGCGAAAGAATCGAATTCAATTATGGCTTGGTACTCTTGAGCAATCTGCAAAACCTTGGGTCTGGGGCCCAAAAGTTGAATTGCAGTCCAAACACACAACACGCCTGATTAAATGTTTATCCGGACCCTTGGCCATAAACGGAATGGCTTCGCCAGGGTTCTTTCATGCATTCTCATCAGCCAGTGTCGTTTTGGCCAAATTGCATACAGGAGGTACACTGAGAGGGATAAAAAAGATAAGTTTCAGAAGATATAAGCTTGAATTTAGTATTGAGAGTTTAAATAATAATTTTCAAGGTAAGAGTGGCTTTCCCAAAGTTTCTATGAATAAACATTTTTTAAGTTTGGAAATTGTAGCAGTGATAGCAAAATAGCTTAAGGATTATAAAGTATGTTTAAAAAAGATTACATTTAATAATAATAAACCTCTAGAAACACCTCCCAATGTCACATAATTTTCAGTGTATTTACAGAAGTTGTGTTTGCCGAGCAAAATTAGATTCGAGTGTGCAAACATCCTGGCGAGAAACCACTTTCTGTGCGTCCCGGCGCCCCGCACTAGGCGCTAAGTTGGTGGGGATTATTTTCCCATAAATCAGCATAAAAACTCCACAAAGGCCAAGGCCTACGCCCCGAAAAGGCCACCAACGGCACAATAGCCCCAAAAAAGGCGGCCAAAATGGCAACGCATATCCGAGATGAAGTCGACCGAAAATTAGGTCGTTCGCAGGCGGCAAGGATAAGGGATATAAAGTCTGGGGAGGAGTGAGCAACCACTTGCTGGCATTTGTGCCGCTTCCGCTGCTGGCTTACACTGAAGCTGGAGCGGAAACGGAAATTGAGTCAAGCATTGTCTGCTCCCCGGGCCGAGTCTGGACTGCAATTTCATTTATAAACAAACAGAGCCGCCAGAGCCAAATGGAATCGAACTGTTACACTCACAGAGAACTCATGCCGCGCTGCCAGTGAGTTTGCCCGGCCAAGAATAGCCACATTATTTATTTAAGCTCAACATTTAATTGGAAAATCATGCCCAATGTCGTCATTTTCCTAACGAAAATAAACACTCGGCTGACATGGCAATGGGACGGCCGGCGGGAATAGGTTTTTATAAGTTTCTCATAATTCCTCTAGACATCTTCCCGCTTCTAGCGACAAAAGCAATTAAATAAATTTTCGCATTTTCACATTGTCGCAAAAAAATAAATAGATGAAGAAAACATGGTACACAAATATTTGTTGGTAGGAAAAATACTTATTCTTTGATATTTATACATTTTACCTTTTTGCCAATATTGTGGTCCCAACAATTCGTCCGGAACAGAAAAAGGAACCACAAAGTGTAAAGAGATTTTGGCGTGAGTTTTGGCTAACCTTAGCATTCAATTTGCATTTATTTCTCGGCATACTTGTATTATTTTTATACACTTTATGGCGGTGGAGGTGGACTTGTACTTAAAGAGATGACCTGTGAAGTTCAAGGGGGGTTTATATATTATATTATACTCTCCTTTCTTTAACACCTGAAATTGGATTAATTATATTTATGTACATAAGATTGTATTTCTTAAATCAAATATCTTTTTATTTTCAGGTTCAACTTCTAGTAATTCATTTTAAATTATAAAAACGAAAAGCCTTTAAGTTGTATCTATTTTTTTAATTGGAATAATGTCCTTGTTTAGCCTTATAAATATATTATTTTATTTTATTATTTCCCAAGCTAATATCAAATTAAAAAAAGAGTATTTCCAATGCCACCTTTTAGTATAAACTTTTATATTTATTCCAAACTTTTGCTTCAGCAATTATTGCAATTCGGAATCTTTTGAACTTTTTTTGTTTGTCGGTTGTCAGATGTTTGTTTGGTCTGCTCCGCTCGCTTCTGTGTTTAGCTTTCCACCCAATATCATTCACCCTCACCCCGTCTTCACTCTTTAACCCAACGAATAAATGATACTGGCGCCGTGGGTGTGGCCCAGCCTCCGCCCAGGGAAAAACCAAAAAAGGTTAATTAGAAATTCAGCAGGACCGCAAGACCAAGATGCCTAGCACTTAACCACAACAAAAAGGTCTCCCTCGCCGGCTGGCCATGGATATTGGCCAGGCCAAGTGTTGGGAAGGTGAAAATAATATAATATAAATTTATATATGTTATATGCTCTATATAGGGGAAGGCTCGGATTAAGCGACTGAGCAGCAGCCGTCGCTTTTAATCAATAATTCAACTGTGACTGCTTTTCAATTTATGGCCAAGTCAGCAGTGGCCAAAAACCAACTTGTCTGACCCGAAATAAAATTGGCAAATATTGCCCCCGAGTAATAATCGAAGAACTAAAACCCGAAATCGTCCAGGCCGAATGCGAAAACTTTGTCAATATTTCAGCATCACGCACCGCTGACTCGTACCCCGAAGGTCCTGTGAATGGCCCTGTGAATTGGCAGTGCCGGAGTGTGGAATGTCCCCTGGCCTAATTGAATTTCCTGGCTAACACTTTAAAGCCGGCTGCTAGGCTACTTAATAGGAGAGAGCGCGTGTAATGAGGTTTCGACATCCCCCCTTCGCATGTCCCCCAGAAACTTTCCATTTCGACAAATTGACTGACAGGCGCCGGCGAGGAGGACGAAGGACGCAGAGCAGACTTCAAAGCAGGCCCGCTTTCACTAAATCAATTTGCACAAAGTATTCGGCAGCATTAGGCTCAAGCAGTTCGGCCCCCGACTTTGGAGGGAAAAAACAAAAAGTTTTTTGAACAAAAGTTGTTCTCGCCTGACATCCATAACTCGATTTGTAAATGGCAATGTGTGCTACATTAGGGTTCTCTCCATGCCAAGGACCTGTAGGCTCAAATTTTTAACAGCTATGCTAATTTGATGCCATTATGTGCCTAATTATGGTGTCTGTTCTGGCGAGAAAATATGCAAGGCCTCGTGTATGGAGAAATTACAACAGGAAGTTGGCTTTTGTTTGGGGAAAAAATAATAAAAGGCAACCAGAAATAATTCAGCATAATTTATTTTGCCAACATTTATGCAGCTTTCATGATGAGGCTAAGAAAAAAAGAGAATATAGAGTTAATAGGGAAATATATTCTTAAAATATCCAAATTTTCTAAATAAAATCAAAAAATATTATTATATAAAGCTAGTAATATTATAATTAATTTCCACACCTCAAAATATCTCTTGTCCCTCGTTTAAAATTCAAAATATAATATGTACAAATCAATATATACTTCGTTTCTTTTAAATACAAACAAAAATGAAGACCCCCTCTTGAAGCAAAAAGTTAACTTGTTATCACCGAGTTTTACCGAAGCTTATTACCATTTGTTTATTCTGCTCGTAATTTATGCAGGTTGAAAAGTCCCAACCTATGTTGCCCCCATTCAATTATTTATTTTTTGTAGCCTTAATAATAACAACAATAATGGTTTAAATTAAATTGCCTTGCTGGTCGGACAGTACATGCAATAAAATAAAATTCTTTTCGCTTTTAAATATCAATTCGCTTCCCAGTGGGTGGGCGGGGCGTTGCATCATCCTCGTTCGGCTGGGACAAGCCCATAAATAATGTTTCATATATGAAGAGAGAGGACATGGCCTTTAATCGAATTCATAGCGACATGCAAATACAGACAAAAAGTTTGTAGAAAAAATTATACAATTTTTCCAGCAGCGAAGCAAATAATGCTCTTCAATATACACAAATATTTAAGGATAAACCTGAGTGTTAAGTTACTGAAACTATTAAACAAATAATGCCATAAAATGTTTGCTTTAAGGAAACATTTCCCATCCTGATACCTAACCTTCCTTAACTATTTTTCTTGTCCATAAAATCAACTTGCAAATGAATGCAAATCCCTTGACAAAGTTGCTAAGCTCCGCTTTGGCAGAAGAGTAACGCAAAACTTAAGTAAAACAATTCAGTTTCCTGTATTCAGGATGCGCTTTTGGCGACCGTTGGCAAGCAGCTAAATCGTCCTGACATACACAACGAAAGGACGAGCCAGGAATCTCTGCACCAGCTCTGACAACGAACGTGAAGGGCAGATAAATGTTGAGACAACGCCAGAACGAAATTGAAAAACTTGCAGGCCAAAGCGCAAAGTTTGCTGCGTGCCCCGAGCAGCTGGAAAATCTCTGGCACCCACAAGATACTAGCAATAACTGCAGCTGAATTTTCCCAGGCAGCCAAGTCAAGTCAAGTCAAAGGAGCAAAAATCCAATGAGAAGCTGTGGCCACCAGGTGCACGTCCCAAGGATGAGATGAGTGAGCGATGCGTGCGTTAAACTTTGTTCGAGTTGACTGGCCAGGGCATCGAATCCTCGACAGCAATTAGCGAGGAGGGGTTCTCGAAAGGGATCACCTACCCCGCTCAACTGGAGGGCACTCGATATGGCTATTAGGCCTGACAAGCTGTCATTAGGGCACAAACGTCCGACCCAGAGCCGCCAAATATTTGCCAACATTTTCGGGAAACAAACAAGAGGGGCATGGCATACGAGGATATGTTAATGAGCCGGGCAAAGGTCGCGGCCAGCCGCGAAATTGCTTTGAAATTAGCGGTATTACATATTAGGAATTCCCTCCAGCTGGGTAAACATTAATTTGCAATGGAGAGACCCTTACCCCATTTCAAACATCACAAGTTCCTGGAAGTCAAAAAAAGGAATTTACTTGTTCCAGGGTTTTGCCAGAAGAAACAGAAGTTAATGCTGCTAAAAATAGTTGAATAAATTAAATAATACAAATTTTAAATTTGAATGGCGTAAAAGTATTTTGTTTTCCTTTTTAAAAACGCATTCATTCCACATATGGAAGTCATTTATCACTTGGTCTATTTTTATTTGAAATTTAATTACAATCTTTAATGGCACGTGTACTATAAACAGCATATATAGATAAAAGCTTTATGTTTTTTTCCAAATGAATAATTTACAATAAGGAATTTTCTATTTTATGAATATTTTCTTGGAAAACTTAAAATTTAAAGGAAGGAAGTATAGGTTTAATGCATTTTCAGCATCGTATTTCTTTCATTTTGTTTGTTAAATATGATGGAAAATTGAAATAAAAACGGAATGTTTATATATTTTATATTTATTATACTTTAAAACATTTATATGTTTAATTCTAAACCACTATCCTTCTAAAACGAATTCTAATCTAAATTACACCCACGATTTAATAACCATCAAGAGCTTAGGACTCAACCTCCTCCACAGAGGAAGAAGAGGAGGGAAACTGGAAGTTGCCAATGGCCTCCATCGTCTGTCGCAGCTTCTCCAGACCGCTACAGTTGGCTTCGTAGGCATCCAGCTGCTGCATCGCGGTGAACCAACGCTGCAGACGTGGAAATCGCGTCAGCGGAAACATGAGATTGACGGTGCTCAATGTGGTCACCAGGGAAAAGTCAGCGAGCGTCAGCTGAAACCGCAACAACAAAGGTGAAATTCTAAACTTGATTGAACCATACCTCCCCGGAGCTCTCTTACCTGCTGCCCGGCCATGTAGTTGCTCTTCTCCAGGTAGCGCTCCATGATGCCGTATGCTTCGGTTAGCTTGCGTTCGTGGTGGGTCACATCCACCTGGGCGAATCCCTGGCGGACAATTGCCGACTGCGGTAAAGGTTTGTAAATTAAATTATATTCAATTAAGTAGAAAAAGCAAAAGGAGAAAAACACACCATAAAATCACTGTCACGCCGGAACAGAAAAGAGCACTCGAAGAGTAGGAGATTCAGGACCTTCATTCGCTGGTCGTACTCCTTGGGCCACAGACTGCCGTCCTCGTCGAACCTTTCTGCCAGGTGAATGAGTATGGCATGGCTATCGGTAAGTACGAGATCTCCATGCACCAGGGTAGGAACACTGTGCTGGGGATTTAACTGAAAAAACAAACGTAAGTTGAATTCAGTGAATAAATTACCCTAACTCACCGCCAAGAAGTTTTTGTGGAATTGCTCGCCCTTGAAGAGATCCACAAAGCGAAGCTCCACATCAATATCCAGCAGTTTTATTAACATAAGACAACTGCGCACCGGCGGACTGCGATCGTCGTAGTACAAAATCGGCTTGGGTTGAGACATCTTGCAGAGATCAGGTAGAAAATCGAAAAAACGAGCGCAATGAAAGCCGATCAGTAACTAAATCCGAAACCAGGGACTTACTTGAGACAGCTGTGGGGCTTATGAAATGCGATTTCCACAAAAAATATACTAGATTAATAAATAGCTAAAATATATATTTATTTAATAAACACCTACTGCTACTACTACTACTTTAATTCTTTACTTTAGTTTACGCTTTTATTTTAAATCTAACGTGTATTTCTTCTTCAACAAAATAGCCCTGAACTAGTGTTGGTAAACACACTTTTTCTTTCACGTTTTGCAGCTGTTTACGTTCTTTTCGCTTTATTTACCGATAGCTTGGATGCCACATTGGACGTCGAAAACCAGAGAAACATTTAATTAATATTAGTTTTCCGGTTTTATAACTGAAAGTCCCTCTGTTTTGTGGCCGCACCTGCCTGACCATGTTCCTGTCGCGCCACCTGAGATTGCTGCCACGGGCGAACATCGCGCGCAGCCTAAGTTCCAGCGGAGCACATTACACAACAGCCGCCAGCAGCAATGCGGCACCGGCGGAGGATTCCTCGTTTGAGATTCCCAATCGGATTGAGCGCTCCCCCACGGATATACTGCAGGCCCTGGCCGGCACCGTGGGCAGAGACCACACGGCCCCACACTACAAGTACCATGACGACCCATTCCTGATACCCATGTCCAATGCGGCGAAGCGAACGTATGCCATGTCCAAGGAGTCCGGTCGCAAGGCGGCCAAGTGGATCAAGGAGGAGCACCGCGAACTGTTTTTGGTGAGTACATAAAGGAAATCCAGCCATAAATGAAGTAAGAATCCTTCCTTTTAGCACCAAGAAGCTCAGCCCGCAGTGGAGAAGTTCGCTCCCAGCATGGTCTACACCGAGGAGTCCGAAGTGGACGAGAGCTCTCTGCGCCAGCTCATCGCTCAAAGTGAGCTCAAGGATGCCGTGCTGGTGTACAATCTCCTAGAGCAAAAGGGAACTTCGATCAGCTCAGATCTGAAGCAGAGCCTTCTTGAGTTGGTGTGCTTCCACAACAACCAGGAGCCGCTGCCGGAGGAGTACATCGAGGAGCGCTGGTTCATACAAAACAATCGGAGGCGTGACCGGCACGGCAAGACCTGGAAGGATGGAGATCTCGCCGAAAAGCTTTACGCTGAAATTGAACCAAAGACCCCACAGTCCTACGCCTCGCTCATTCGCGGCATGGCCAAGTATCTGCAGTGCGAGCGCGCATTTGCCCTGCTCCAGGAGGCGGGTGAAAAGCAGATCCAGTTGGACACTAACACCTACAATTCCATTATCGAAATCGTGAGCTACCTGAAGGACACAGCGGAGCAGCGTTGGCAGCTCTGCACAGAGCTGCTGCAGGAAATGTCGCAGCAGAAGCTGAGGCCCAACCTGGGCACTTTGAACGCCGTTCTGCAATGCATCAGCACCTTTGGAAACTTTAAGCTGGCTCGCAGCTCCGCCTTGCAGGTTCTGCCAGAGTTTAAGCAGCTGGGCGTGAATCCAAGCCTGGGAACCTACTACTATCTGCTGATTATCTTCTGCCGGGAACGAGGTCCCGTCTCGCACGTCATTGTGGATATTTTAAACGACATTGCCGGCAAGGAGTTCCAGATTGAGCACCCCAAAGACACCTACTTCTTTGCCACCGCCATGGATGTGTGCCGCAATCATTTGAACGACAAATCGCTGGCCAAGAAGGTGGACGAGCTGCTGCACACTGGCAAGAACTACGACCTGGTTGGTGACTCCTTCAAGGAGTCTGTCTATTACCGCAACTACTTGGCGCTACTCTGTCAAACGGAATCAATCGAGGACTTTATGCTCACCTACGACCTGCTGGTGCCCAACATCTACATACCGGAGCCCGGCATCATGGAGGAGATCCTGCGTACCATTGAGATCAACAATGCCATCGAGCACGTGCCTCGCATCTGGTCGGACATGGTTGTGTTTGACCACACGCATCGCGAGAGCCTCCTGCTCTCCGTCCTTCGCATCATGGTGGACAATAAGCCGAATGTGGAGATACCCGCCCAGCAGCAGCTGCCGGAACAGTGCGCCAAGGTGGCTCTGGACATGTACGAGCGAGTGGAGGAGGCCATGAACCGGCTCCGGAAGGTCTCCTTCACCGGCCAAATGCTGGGAAACATCCTTACGCTGCTCGTTCGTGGCGGTAACTTCGAAAAGGCCAGCGAGGTATTTGCCCACATTGACAAGAACCAGCACAGGATACCCGGCACGCCCGAGGAGAGTGCACTCCAGGAGTTTGTGGAGGCCAGTGTGCAGGAGAAGTCACCCAGTCAGGCGCTTACCGCTTTGCAATACGCCGTGGAGAACAACATGGAGTCCAGTGCCTTGGCCAGGCGCATCAATGAGGGATTCACCCTGAATGAGACTCATCTGGCCAAGCTGAAATCCCTGGTGGGCGAAAGTTTTCTCGATAAGTAGAAGAGTCTTGTTTTATTAGAGTATATTTTGTAATCACGAAATTTGTTAAATAAATAATTATAACATTTTAAAAATGTTTGATTGAATTACACCTTTTTTTAATTTAATGCTGTATTTAATACTGTAAATGAATAAATATATGGAATATTACTTATTCTGTAATATTCAATAAATAAATAAATTAAACGTATTTGCCGGCTGGAATTTAAAGCAACGAGTATGACCGTGTTTGCCTTTTGAGAAATTACTAATACCAAAAGGTTTTTAGTATTTATTTTTGGTATTTTCAAGCACTGGTTCGAAATGTTGAAAATAATTACAAGAAGTTCACGTGCAGTCGGTAGCTTCGGTTTATTTCCAACGTCAGCAGCAACAGCAGCGGTTAGCCAGAGATATATACAAATCGACCGGAAGCGCACGAAAGCGGCCAACATGTCCCTGTACGAGACCATTGCAAAGGGCGCCCCCAACTCGCCGAGCTACAGCCTTTACTTCAGTGAGTACGCCATGAATCTGGCCCCAATGTGACCCGGGCCGGCATAACCTGCTGGCGTCACCAAAGCCAAGCCACAATTAAGCATCCGCGCTGAGGGCAATTGCATCCAACGGATTAAGTTACTGGGTTTAATCATGGCCGGGGCAATTATGCAACAAGTCAAACCGGACTCTGCTTACTCAACATCGCGTCGTCGTCGCTTTATCAGCGCTATCAGCAAATTGTCTTTGCGTCGGAACTGTCGGAAATACCACGACCTTGGGACTCCAGTAGCCAGTGGTCCGTGGACTTATCTGCTCCATATCGTGGATATCGAGATTGGGGAATTGGGGGGTCAAACTTCATCAGACTAATCAGGTTCGGCACGCAACTAATTAGACCCAAGCCGGCCGGCCGGTGACCTTTGTCTAGACAACGGAAAAGGGGAAAGGAACGCTTTACAATCGCATCAATCAAATCGCGTGCCCCGCAGCGCTAATATTTGCAATAATTTCTGCCATTTTCCACAGAAAACAAGTGCGGCAATGTCATCTCGCCGATGCACGACATTCCACTGTACGCCAACGAGCAGAAGACCGTCTTCAACATGGTGGTGGAGGTGCCACGTTGGACCAACGCCAAAATGGAGGTCAGACTCTGTCTGCGCTATATCTATTGTCTCGATAATAATCCATTGATTGCATGTCCATCTAATCAACAGATCAGTCTGAAGACCCCGCTGAACCCCATTAAGCAGGACATCAAGAAGGGCAAGCTGCGTTACGTGGCCAATTGCTTCCCCCACAAGGGTTACATCTGGAACTACGGTGCCCTGCCCCAGACCTGGGAGAATCCCGACCACATTGAACCCTCTACGGGCTGCAAGGGCGACAACGATCCCATCGATGTGATCGAGATTGGTTACCGTGTGGCCCAGCGCGGCGATGTGCTGCAGGTCAAGGTGCTGGGCACCATAGCGCTGATCGATGAGGGCGAGACCGACTGGAAGATCATTGCCATTGATGTGAAGGACCCGCTGGCGTCGAAGGTCAACGACATTGCTGATGTGGATCAGTACTTCCCAGGCTTGCTACGCGCCACCGTCGAGTGGTTCAAGGTAGGCTTTAAATCGTGATTTTTTCTGAGCTTTATTAACTTTTATGTGAACTGCAGATCTATAAGATTCCCGATGGCAAGCCGGAGAATCAGTTTGCCTTCAACGGCGATGCCAAGAATGCTGAGTTTGCCACTACTATCATTGCGGAGACCCACAAGTTCTGGCAGAACCTGGTCCACCAGAGCGGCACTTCTAGCACAATCTCTACGTGGGTTCCCTTAATAACTCATTAAATCCTCGAAAACGTAGTAATATTGAATGATTTGCAGTACCAACATCACCAACCGCAACTCGGAGCATGTTATCCCCAAGGAGGAAGCTGAGAAGCTGCTGGCCGAGGCCCCCGAGGGCGGTCAGGTGGAGGAGGTGTTAGACACAGGTAAGGTTTACTATGTTAAAGCCCGCTTATAGCTGCCTCACCTCAACCCACGCTTAGCCAGCCAAGTGCATACAAATTGGTTACACAAACCCAACCTGCATGCTTACTAATTACCAATAACTACTCTAGTGCGTCCAGTTTCAAACCAAAAACTAGATTATCCCACGCTGTAAATACTGCTAAATACTCCCCATATATGTAATTGGCCTAATGATTATGTTAAATGTACTGCTAAAATAAACTTAAAGCTAAATCCAATTTCCTCTCTCCTTCTCGCTATTGCAGCCGACACTTGGCACTTCATTCACCTCAAGTGAGGTGCTGTCGCTCCGTGATGAGTCCGCCACAAGATCATCGGTTTATATATCTTAGTGTAATCGAATTGGAGATTTTTATGCACTTGTGAATTATTGATATTGGAATTGAATAAAGCCCTGCACTTAAACGCAATTAAATCCGCTGGCGACTCCTCTTTGAAATATACAATCTTTATTTATATTTTACGACTAGATCCAAACAAGTTTAAATTAATTAATAGTTATGTAATTGTAGGGCATATGCAAATAGTACATATATGTATATAGAATCGAATCGAATTATGCCGTGTAAGGATGTGTTGTGTGTATGGTCGCCTTTCGGTTCTATGTGGGGGTTGGTGTGGAACGTAAAATTTACTGCCGTAACAAGTTAACTTAGGCTTACGAAATAAAAGAAATGTACAAAATAGTTAGACGTTATAAATATGTGTATGTATAGAAATCTTTAAAAGAAGACAAAAATAATTTATTTACATCAGACATTTTGATTCTTGTTCGTTCGTTCGTTTCATAGTTTGTTTGTTTTGTTTGTTCTCATATTTGTTTGTTATTTTGCTTTGCTTCCCTTTCTTTGCTTTGTTCTCTCGCTAAGAACTCTAGAAAAAGAGCATAATTCTCGTGTTTCATAAAAACTAAAAGCTCCACGAGACTGTTTAAACGGATCAATGTGCATGCCGGGGATTAAAGATAATAATAATTGAACAAAAACGAATTTTCTTCACTTTCCGATATCGGTGCGGATAAGTAACGTGTAATAGTTTTCGTTATCTTTTTTTTTTTGTTTTGTTATTTTTTTTCAACATTTTTGATCTGCTTTCTCTTTTGTGTAGCTTAGTCGCTAGTTATTTCTCTTTTAAGTGGGGTACACATTCCTCGGGTCGTTCGTTTCCTGGTTGCCATTGTTTCGTGCCGTGTTCTGCCACAGTTATCAGTAATACAATACATAGTGTACTTTTTAGTTTAGTATATAGTTAATAGAATTAAGTAGCTGCTCGTGCCAGTGCCGGTGCCTGTATGCCTGTGCCCAGATAGTTGGCAAGTTACTTGCGGCCCAGGGTATCGCGCCATTCGTTGTACTTGTCCATCTCCTCGTGCAGCTGTAGAGCCTCAATGCAGGCGTTGAAGAAGGGCGATCCGAAGCATTCTTGCCTGTTTTTTAAATAAATAGGAATAATGGATTAGTACTAAATACAGGAAAGGACTTCTTATCAAGAGTGCTCGAAAAAGGTGGAGCCAAAAAGTCAAAAATGTTTGATTTTTGTGAGGCTGAAAAATACAAAAATTGCTCTCAGCAAGGGTCTTAAAATATTTGTGGAAATTATAGATTGAAATACCTAAAAAACATTGGGTATTTCATTAAGTTTGGGTAAAAAAAACTTGTGTGCCAAAGGTTTATGTAGAAAAATCGTGATTATTAATATAAACCCAGATTCATTTTTGAATCAGAAGTTAATAAACATTTTGATTTGACTAAAATAATTCTCCAAAGTATTTATATGTACAAAATTTCCATTAGTATGTTTTTCAAAAAATTTTATTTCATACTGTTAGGCGCCAAAAAATGTTTTCGAAATCTTTTTCGAATTCTGTAGTTTAAAAATGGCCTTAAAGTTAAAAAATTACATATTTAATTGGTACAAATTATTTTGAAAAATCTCTTAAACTCCAAAATTAACATTAAATAAAAAGGAAAGCTGATTTTTGGCAGCACAACAAAACTTTCTCTATATCTGGGACTTAAATCCCACTTTAAAGTCAAAAATCAAATATAAAATTAAAAAATAATACAAAATAAAAACGTACCAAAACAAAAACGGTAAGCAGGTGTTTTTAATTGAGCGCCAGAATCGCGAGCATTAATTTTCGACGACTTTTTTACAGGCTTTATAGCGATATCCTTCACTGGCTGCTGTAGAACTGCGATCTCTTGCTGGGGCATCTTTCTGGGCACATCCTGGGCCTCTCCGCGTTTCGCATTCGCATTCTAATTCTCATTTATCACAATTTTGATGCTCTCAAATAGCCAGCGAATGATTATCCTTTTTTATTTTACATTTGGGCTTATGGTGGTGGTGTTGTTTTTTTTTTTTTTTGCTACATTTTGAATGTAATCAAACGTTGTTGCGTGTTTTTACCGAGGGTTTTTGTTTGTGTCTTGCACAAATTGCGTTCTTGCGTTATTTAGACTAAACATTTAGTATGTGTGTGTGTCGTATTATGCGGATAATTGTTAGGTATAGATAGATATATGCATATATTCCTCTGGTTTTTTTTGCCAACAAATTTACGCTAATTAGGGGTTTAATCTTTACAAAATAGCACGAAATTGTAACTGTAATACATTTGCAAAATACTTTCGGTCTCGTGTGTGTGCTGTGTGTAGTGTGTGTAGCTGTGTGTGGTATGGATTGGGTTTTCCTCTTGCCTTTTGTTTTGTTTTTAGTTTTTTTTTTTTTTGTGGGTTTGCCCTTGCAGGAAAATCGTGTAAAATGTAAACGTTAAATGCTGATTTTACAATAGTGTACAAAAATAAAAATAATCATTTAACATTACATAGATTAAAAACAGTGGATTTCGTTTTGTTTATTTTATATACATAACGCATAACGCAATAATAATAAAACAAGCTAAGAATACTTATAAATAAATACTTCGGCTTCCTATTTACGTCGGCGGCTTCGGAGTGGCGAAGGGGATCTCATTATCCTATATGATCGATCCGAATCGCTTTCTTTTTATCTCTCCCAACGCCCTCTCTTCTTCCCTACGATTATGTTACTTACAACAAACGCATAACGTTCTCAATAAATTAATAAAAATAATTCGTTTTTAAAAAAACACATATATAGTAAAAACTGTAAAGCATACAGTAATAAATAAGTACGAATTAAATTTGGGCGTTTTAATATTTTAGATTTCTTTGTTCTGGCTCTGCATTTGTGGTTGTAGTCGCAGCGAATTTCAACTGTTGTTCTTGTGTTTGGGAAGTGTGTGTGTGTTGTTGTTGTTGTGTGTGTTTGGATGGGTTTTAGGGTTTAGGGGGTAAGGTAGGATTTGGGGAATTCGGGGACTTAAAGTTATGTCTGCGGCGCCATGTTGAAGGATATGGGTGAGCCATTAACGACTCTCAGAAAGTGCTGTAAGTTCGATATTTCCTCTTCGGGTATTAACAGCACTTTCAGGCATTCGCCGAACCATTTTGAATCAAAGCAGTCTTTCCTAAAATTAAGAAAATGAAAATCATAATGAAAAACAACACATAAACAAAGGTAAATCAAGCTTAATCAAATTAGGGAAATTATGTATATAGCAAGAGGAAACGGAAATGGAAAAGAAAGTGGAAACGGAAATGGAAACAGAAAACGAAAGTTTACGAAAGGTAAGCTGTCTTAGTGGTATTTGGGCTTGTGGAATGGATAGGGTGATCCATTGATCACTTTCAGATAATGCTGCAGCTGCGATATCTCTTCATCGTCGATCAACAGCACCTTCAGGCAGTTCCCGAAGGTTTCGTGGACGAAACAATTGGCCCTGAATCGAATAGATAATAGAAATACAGATGTAGAAAGACGCACAGAGAAATAGTACCAAAAATTTGCCAAATATTTATGGTGATTTTTGAAATATTTAAAAAATAATATTATTTACAAGACTAATATTAATTTAAAAAAAGATATTAGATCATTGCATAGCTTAAATCCTTTGGCATAACACTTAAAGATTCACCACCAAATATTTAATAATTAAATTAAAGATCAAAGTAGGACATAAAAACATAAACTTAAAAACTGACAAGATGCTATTTTCTCTGTGCGAGAAAGTCAAGGAGAAAGTGGCTAGTGGCCATAAAGTTTAGAAATAAATCGAGGTCCCGCGATCATTTCCCTAGGCAACCTCCCCTTATGGGATTTGTGTCAGGGTCGTAGCAAGCACCACCAGAGATTCCATTCGGAATCCGGCCTTGCCTTGGACCATCTCCACCCCCAAGCCCCCGGCTGCTCTGTAAGGGAATCTCTGCTTCAGGGTTGCGTTAGTTATGCGGATATTAAATATATATATATATATATATATATATATACGAAACATTAGCGGCATTGGAAACTTACTTGCATAATCGATGTATACTCGTCTCGCGGAACAACTGATAGCAATCCTCACAGATGCGGTCCAGTCGGAAGAACATGGTCTTGTTGAAGATGCCCTTGCACTCCAGATCGAAGAAATTGCTGCGCTTCGACAGATTGTGGTTGTGTGGCAAGGCGGTGAAGATTGGTATCAAGACGAGAAACAGCACCACCGAGATCTTTATGTTGCGGGAACACATCTGCGGGAGAAACAGAAAACCACAAGAGTGAGTGAGAACCGGAAATGCTTTAAAAATAGCCTCCCTATTTATAGCGAAACCATCAATTAACCGGCACTGCCTCGCTCGATCTCTCTTGCTCTTGATCTGGCCATCTGCCAGGGCGGTTTAAGCCTTCGTACCCGGTAACTGGGTAAGCAGATATGGGCCAAGCTAAGCCCCGGCCAAAAGCCGCCAAAGGACTGGGACAGGGGCAAGGGCAGAGGCCCAGACCCAGGTAATCAAGCTGCCGGCTGAACGCGGCTCCTATAAATAGACTCGTGTCTGACAGGCGGCTAAAAATAAGGCCCCATCCTTCGTCTGGCCGAAAGGTGCAATTGCAATTGCAGACGCGATCTTATCGCAGGAAAGCTCTATAAATAGGCCCGGCGGCGATTTCAATGTTCATGGCATCTGTCGGCGGACTTAATTTATGATGTAAGTAAGCTCAAAGGAGAGCCAATTTACAGACGGACAGGCCCCCAAAAAAATATATGTATAAATAAATAAATATTATAGTGTGGCGCGTATTTGTTTACTTTGCATATTTTATGGCAAGTGCTCGCCGTTCGGCTTCAATTACAGCGTTTGTGTGTGTACATCGTGTGGCATTCCAAACTATTGAATAATTTGATTAAAACTGCAAATTTTTCCATTGCGCATTGTGCCAATTGTTTGTTTGCACATGACATGTGTGAAATATTTGCGCAGAACGAAAACAAAAATTCAAAATAAAAGAACACTGAACTAAAGTGAAGTGAACTGAAATGCGAAATGCTGAATGAAAACCCAAGCAGACAGAACGACGTCGGGCTATTTCGAGAGATAAAATATCCACAGCGTGGAGGGTAAAACATGAAAGCGAATTTGTAAGGCATTTTGGCGCTCTTGGCGCTGATGATTTAAACACATTTTATGTTATTGTTTTAGCGCGGCTGTCGAATCTGACGATCTGTGCGTCCTAAGATCTTTAGGCAAATTGATTTTTTATTGCCTTGTTGATGTCTTCAATTAAGTTGAGCACATTTTTCGCTCAGCCCAGGCTTGCCTCGCCTTGATTTATGGGGGAACGGTTGGGCATCGTTGGAGATCGTATTGAAATCGGATTCGTGATGGGAATGGGGCATTGGGGAATGCGAATTCTTAGAAAGTTCATCAGTCGCTTCTTGCCAATGGCCTAGCCAAAATATAAGCATGTTTATACGACCCGCATAGCCTTTTATTGAGTTTTGTTCTTGACAAGGCTACAAATGGCCATTTCCGCCCCTAAAAGTATGCTTATATATGGCTATATGTTTTATTTAAAATTTAATTTATTGCTCTAGGCTTGCACATAAAAGGCGTTGTTAATGTTGTTTAACCGAAATTGCGTTTCTTGAGAAATTGCATTAAAAATTTAAGAAAGTTTTCAATGGAATTTTTAGGCGAATCAGCTTAATCATTTAATTTAATTACCTAATTTATATTGTATTTATTTGAAGGTTTTTAAAGTTCAAAGCAATAAAAATATATACACAAACAATAATAAATATTTCCTTTAATGAGGTAGTATACTTCTTAGTTTATTTTTGGGATAAAAATAAAGAGGTATTTATAAGAATTTCTACCTATTTAAAGACTTAAAAATTTGATTTGGCATCTTAAAGTCGCAAAAATGCTGAAATAAACAAACCCTATCCCCCTTCAAAATAATTTTTTCTTACGCAAATCGAATAATTCGAATAATTACTATTGAATTTTTTCCCACACGTGTGTGGACGAAAAAAAGTGCAAGTTGCGGCCAAGTGGGGGAACCCAAGACCCGATAATAAGTATATCCAGTATATAGTGAGCGTTCGTTTCGTCAGAGATCTCCCGGTGCAAAGTGCAACAGCTGCGGCTTGGCCTGGGCTGGAGGAGAGCTGTGCCTCGCATTTCCCCGATGGCGTATCAGCTCGCTGCTGCGATTTCGAATTCGATTTCGAGTGATAATTGGCTTCAAGTTGCACGATTTATGGCATCATCGCCAATGCAGGCAGCTATTTTTAACGCTCTTTTAGCCGGCCGCATGAATGGTATAATTGATATGCGAAACGCGTCAAAGATAATGTAACAGCAGGGAGGATGAGCAAGACTCCCAGACTCCACACTTCAACGGGGGAAAACCCTCCCCACTGGGCAAAGGGAAAGTTGAAGGAGAAGAGCTCAGCTAAAGCAGAGTGAGTGAATGAGCCAAAACGATCCAATGGCGTCATCGCTGACCACAGATGCCACACGCATAAAGGAGACAATGAACGATGTGGCTTCAACTTAATCGATCTTCGATCTTCCTTCATATGGCATATAGTAGGATCTTCGATCATCATTATAGCTGGCGACATGCTTGGGCAATTTGTTTGCATTTCGCCATTGATTAGCTGCCAATTGATTTTATTTGTCGGCCGGCGCTTTGTATCAATTCAAGTTGCGAGCGTGTCGCACATACAAGTCATCCCATTATTCGAATTCCAGGCGGTGTATCTGTCTGTGTCTGTTATGCTATAGCCGGACCCTCGTATCACTGATTCATTGGAGCGAGTCGCACGCACGCCCCTCAATTGCCGTCACTTCACATCGAGGCACATCCCAACACATCCCCAACCCATCCTCAATCCGCGATTGCCGTCTGATTGTACACTATTCAGCTTTGATTTGATTGCTGTTTTGACGATAATTTTATTTTCGCTGCTGCGGCTGCTGCCAGGCGACATTGAATGAAGTCATGAGCCAAAAATAATTGTGGCAATTATGACATAAAAACGGATTGTGAATTCTTTTTTGCGCAATAGTTTATAATTATAATACCGCGTGAAAAATAAATGGAAAAGGTATGATCAGTTATAGGAAAAGGCAAAGAAAAGACATAAAAATCTAAGGTTGGGAATTGGATTATAAGAAATAAATATATAATATTATTTAAGGCATATTTTTGTCTATTTAAAAGGTGTCTTACTATCTTTTCAAAAGTGGAATTTTTCCGAGTTTTTTTTATTCTAAAGAGCTTTGCTTCTTTTGAACTTATTTAATTATTTATATCTGGTGATAATAATAACATTTAAAAATAAACGTAAAACCCGATCAATTTATCTTTACAATTATTTAATTCAGAAAATATTTCATTCGCAGAATTTCAAGTCGAGCTTCTTTTTTCAGCATTTACCCCTTTTTTTATATAGAAACGACCACCAGCAACTGTCACGAAATGCTCTATTTATAGAACAGCTGGTTCAAGTCCAGCGACTCCTTATCTTTTCACCTTAAATCCACCTCGGTATGTGGGAAATGTTATCGTGAGATAATTGTATATATCACTGGGAGCTGGGAACTGGGGACGGGGGACAGGGACTATGAGGCTTAAACGTCTATAGCGACGACACTGAAATGCCTGCCAAACTGTGGCCAAACAGAAGCGTGCATTCTGTGTGCCTGATAAACCTGATTGCGATCATATATGATATATGTATGTATATATACCATACCATACTCATGCTACTCCTATATGTCTTAACGCTTGGCTACGCAAGCATGGCAAGCCGAAAGCCAAAACATAAGACCCCCTCAGCCGCCCCCTTTGGTTGTGTTTTAGTTTTAGTTTTTCTTTTTTTTTTTACAGCGCAACTAAAAAGTGCTTAGACACGCAAAAACAACACCGAAAAGCGTATATAAACATTGGCGATGGCGAGACAGCTTGGTACCAACTAAAAACTAAACTGGCACAGCAGCAGCAGCAGCACACACTCAACCCGATGCTGGCGATCCTACACACTGGCAATGTTGCTGCAATGCCGCCGAGTGGATGATGTGTTGCTGGCTGGCTGTTGGATGGGGCGCGCCTGCGTGGAGCACTAAACGCTCTGCTGTTAATTTGATGGACATGCAGGAGTCGCGAGCTCTTGAAAGCAATTTGCATGATATGTGTATTCAATTAATATTCATTTATTCATGAAATCTCTGGGCTATGCAAAACAGGAAAGGCTGACGAGAGAAGAAAAGAAAACACTGGAGAAAATGTCTTAACCCCAAATCGCTCTCCACCAAGGAAACCTCAATTCACACATTTCGCTCTATCATCAAAATAAATATGCGTATTTTCCCGACATCACATGAGGAGCAGATTTTATATTTTGTTTAGATAGATGAGCAGTTTGAACGTGAATTTACCGCAGAGATAAGATGGAACTGTGTATGAGTCTCATGAAGTTTCTAAGAATCAAAAAGAAAAAAAATTTAAAGGCATGATGCATAGGAAGCAGCTGAATTCAGAAGAAATGATAATTGGGAATTTTTGGGGCTGATCATCGATTTATGAATAACAATTGATTCAAGTTAACAATCAAGATATCAATTTAATATATTTCTAAGAAAGAGTTTTATGCTTCTAAAGGTTTTATTAATGTTTTAAGAATTTCCTATGGCTTTCTGATGTTGAAAGTAATTGGTAAAATGTTCATTATTCATGGCGCTAAATTTAAATTTAATATTTATACCATAAATCAATAAGGTTATCATTTCTAATAACTATAAGGAAATTAAATACTTGTTTCAAATGATTCAGAGCTGGGATCTTAGCCCAAGAAACCTACTTTCTGGTCCCCCATAAACACATTTTAAATAATTCATCTAATTAAACTACAATTCATAATAGAACCTGGACTAATTTGGTTTTATTTTCAAGCAATTTTACATCCTCCCCACTCACAGTAGTGGTGACTGCTGCCATGACAGCGATTCTATGGCTTCCATCCATATCGCAGAGTCAATTGATCTGAATATATATATCCAATTGATATTATTGAGATTAATGGCGAGCCGTTTCGCAATAGATCTTGGCGTCTGCCAAAAGGCAATTGGCCCCGCGCGCGCGAACCGATGCACTTCACTCCTCCTCGAGCACTTCTTCGAGTGCTTCTCGCTTCGCTCCGTTTAAATCTCGGGCAAACAATCTCGAGACCCAAATGATGTTTGGACACCGCTGACAACAGTCAACACGAGATATGCGAGCCCAAATCCAAAAAAAAAGGAATAATAAAATAAATAGAAAAGAAAGACTGAGACTCGACGAAAGGCGACGCGCGAGCAATCAACTTTTGTTGGCAACAAAAATAAAACTGAAGATCGCGAACGGCTGTGTTGAGGTTGGCTGAGGTTCGTGGTCGCTGGTTGGGTATTGAGGTGCTTAGCTACCGCTGCTGCTCTTATCACACGGACACACACACGCCCCCAGCTTCGACGGCGGCGGCGACGACAGCGAGTCTGGCGTATTCCCTCCAAGAGAAAGATCACAGCCGAGCGGAGCAGAGAGCGGGCAGCTACTGGAATATGTGTGGATTTGTCAGATATCTCTCTCTCTCGCTGCCCCTGTTGGACACCCAGGCGTATACGTGATGTGAATTACCAACTGAGCTTATCATTCGAGTTGGTAAGCAAAAGCCGTTAAGAAAAAAATTCAATGGAGAGCGGCAACGGCGGCACTTGTCCTGAAACGCTCGTTGCATACTCAATGACGATCGCTGTGGGCTAAACTAGTAGTTGGGGCCCGCCCAGCTTTTCTTCCCGCTCTCTGCCATCGACAACAAAAAAAGTGAATTAATCAGCCATCAACGAGGGGAATGGAATTTTCTGAATCGATTCTATTGGCTTGATCCAAAGTCCTCTGGGGCGAGTGAGTAAGCGGTTTGAGTTAATTGTTGTAAGTGAAGTAATTTCCTTAAATGCTTGGGTTATAAATTTCCCAAGACCTCTTTTAAACCTGAAAAGGTGAAGGGGTTTTTTTCAAGAGAATTCGTTGCATACATTTTGGGGCAGTTTGTCTTTCATTTATTATGATTTATTACATTTTGAGCATTTTGTAAAATTTATTTAATATTTATTATGAAATGAAAAGGCTTTCATTACCAGTAACCTTTATATGAAACATTATTAACACAAATTTATATAGATTGTTTTAAGAGTTAATCTTTATTTATGATAATTCTATAAGGATACCCAATAATTGTTATTAAAGACTTAAATGTTATTATAATATTAATAATTATATCTACTACATTTTCCCTTTCTTGTAATAGTTTTCCAATCGCTTAAAACATTTCCATAGAGACCCTTAATTGAACTAATTGCCTTCGTGCATCCTGCATCACTCATACGCCCTGTTGTACAGGCCCACCAATTAGACTGCCAACTATTCTCCACAGCTCTGGCTCCTCTCTCTAGCTAAGCTTTTCTCTCTCTAGCTAAGTTTTTCTCTCTCTGTAGTCTCCAACGTAATAGCAACAACATGCGATCGAGAAATGCAGTCTCTGGCCGATGGCCATATATATATTGCATATATTATTGTATGGCTAGGCTGCTGACGTTGTCGCGCGACTTTGCCAGCCAGTTGGGCGACCATTTGGCACAAACAGACAGACACACCAGCAAAGAGGCAAAAACAAACAGACGGACAGACATACATACAGACAGATAGATGCATACTCACTCACGACAATTGGCATTTTATTAGTTTAATTGAAAGCAAAACAATTTAGCATGGCGAACTGGTTTCAGCTTGTTTTCCAAATGCACACCAAATTATCATACTCGACTCACTGCAGCGACGAGGCGGCCAACTTTATTTATTTTTTCTTGAGTTTTTCAGCCAAAGTTTGAGCTGAAGTTTGAGCCGAAGCCTGAAACTTGCGCCTGGCATCTGTCTGTATCTGCATCTCGAGTCCGAGGCGCACAGAAGCGTGTCACACGTTTCGCTCTCAGAAAGATATGCATGTATATATGCTTTTCGATTTGTATATAAATAAACAAGTCCATTGAGGAAATTATTTGCAAAATATTCAAGTGAGAGAGAGAGGAAAAAATCAAAAAACGGATTGCCGTTTTGCTGATTGTGCCAATTTTCGGTGAATTTGTTGTTGTCGCTACCGCTTTGTTTTAAATAAAATCGAAAAAAAAAGCATATAAATCACATAATTAAGTTTCGGGCTCGATCTGAATGTTATGGCTACGTGAATCGTATTAATGAAACGTAACCCAGCGGGTGTTGAGCTCTCGATAGGGCCATTACGCCCCGCAGCTGGAAGTCTCATTCTGAGCAAAAGAAGGGAGAATCCGCAGAGAGGGGATCGAAGATCGGCAATCTCTGATTCTCTGATCGGCAAGGTGTGGTTTATTTTCGGTTCGCGGAATCCTCACTCACTCAGAATCACACTTAAGCTGATTAAAAGTAAATGCCACATGTGTGATGGCTTTACATTCAGGGGTTTAAGTTCGAAATAGAACATATAGAAGTGAAAGTGTTATGTTTTGGGAAAGCTGGAGAATTATTTAATTAAGGGATTAACAATCAAGGCACAACTTTAAGAGGATTAAGCTGAAAACATCTACATAGCGGGAAGTGAAAGCCTTTTTTCTATAATTTTGTAATTAAAAGATTACCAATAAGTTTGTTATTGAAGGAGAAATTAAGCAGGCTTGACCCTGAGGACCTCCATTTTAATTTCTCATAATTAAAAAAAATTAAAACAATTATCTACACTTTCTTTATTTATCCAAACCAATAATTAACGAATTAGTTCATTACCCTCCCTCATATTTTTTCGTCTTTATTGTTAGCCGTTTTTCCTAAAACGTGGCAGCAGCCAAGCGGAACAAAAATACCCCCCAGAAAAATATTTGAAATATTCCAAATCGTCGACCTATATTTCACAGATTTGCTAAATGTATTTTGCCAAAATACAATTGGATACAAGTGTGTGCGCTCGGTGCTTCATACCACGAATGTCAAACGGAAATGAGTCACAACCGCCAGGGAGAGTGTGGCGAACACGATCAAAGAACAAATTACAAAGAACGGCCATTGAACGATCGGGTGTGAATAAAAAAAATATATATAAAAAAAGCGTGGAAAAAGCAAAGGCAGATGACGATGGACAGCATTTAGCAGATAGCAACAGCAGAGTAAGCTGGCTATAACCCATAAGTGCACTCACTGCCTGACATACAGACAGAGCCAATACAATCGATCGTGCATTCCAAGAATGCCGAGAAATGCCTCCAAACGGAGCTGAATGCACAGGGAAAAAATAAAAGGAAATAAATACTAAATAAATATTTACAATGAAGAAAAACTATTTCATATTTTTAGAGGTTTCTAAATATTTATTTGAAACTTTGCTTGATATTCTATAAATCTGCTTTTGTTCAATGAAATATTTTTTTAGTTGTGCATTTTCTTTGGCTTTTTTTTTGGGTCCCATTACATTTCATTTCAGCGCTTTGATTGGTTTTTCTATTGGCCAATAAGGTCACTTACAACTCCGCCAGCGACTGCAACACGACTTGGCCAACTGCAATCTAGGCGCTGTACGGCCAAGGACGGAAGAAATGTGTGTGAGGAGATCGGAGATCGAGTTGACGTCAATTAAATTGGCTAAATGCCTGAAACTAGTTTCAGCCAGGTACCCCATTGCGATTACATGACATGAAAATCAATCATTAACATTTGTATAACGCTGACAAATACGTATTTGGTAACCTGTGTTTGCTGTGGGGTCCCTCCAACTTTTCGACTTCGACGGGCCCCCGTTTTCAGTTGTCTTTTGTTATTGTTATTATTGTTTTTTTTTTTGTTGTTTTGGTTTTTTCTTTATTATTGACTGCCGCTGTTATTATTGTTATTGTTTATTATGAAGTTTTAATGGCGTTTTGTCAATTTGTTGTTCATTTTCATGGCTCATTACGGCATTTTTATTATTTGCCTGCCGACATAAGAACCCATTAATAATTTAACGATCATTTATTAATAAGCAGCCACGCAGCGCGACAACTAATTGATTTGTTCAGCATAAAATTATAATTATATATTATTTAGATATGTGGAGTTTATGTCTGGTTAGGAGTTAGCGGGGTATGGCCATAAAAGGCGAAAATTAATTTCATTTGCAGACAGGCCATAAAAACGACTCGCGGCCGTAAGCCTCGCTGTTGCATCAGCCAATTCCAATGTGAATTGTGTTGGCCATGATTCCGACCGATTGCCGCCCCTCACCCCAAATGGTTGGCATTTATGTTGAGTCATTCGCTGCAGTTAATAAAATATAGTAGATAAGGTGGGATAGTTGATAACAGGCTGTGGATACCAGACGGGGGCTCTCATATATGAAGTTTCCCAATGGGACTCCCCATTTTTCCTGGCTATAAAGAATTCCCCTTACTGTCCAAAGGCCAAAATAAATAAGCAATCGAAGGAGGGAAATAAACTAAACCGCCAGCATCAGAGTTTTGGGGCATTGAACTGCTGGAGGAAATAAGCCAAACGACACAAGTCGGGAACAGTTGGCAGATGTTATGGCACACAAACGAAAGCATCGCAAAGTACATATACTATATATGAATATATATATGCATATGCATGGTAAGAGCATATGCATATTGTATATTGTATGATATATGGCCAATGACTGCCACAGCGGGGGCAAGGCGGGCCGGGCCGGTCTCTTGAATTGCCAACATCAAAGTCGTCGCGTATCTGCGAAATATATTTGTATCTGGACAAGAGTGGCGGTATCTTCTGCCACACATTAACCTCGGAGAGAGTGCGGTCCGATCGGCACACACACACGGACGCCTAGTTGAGTGCGCCACAATTGCTTTTCAATTAGCCAGGGCAGCGGATCTCTCTTTTGGTTCTGAGGTGGCGCGTGGCAGTGATTTATCGCAGAATTCAATTAGAGCCACTTCAGTCTCTGGCAAGCCGCAAAAGACGAAGGTCAATCCATTGACCGTTAACCAATAAATAGTGGGGATCTGGGGGAAGGCAGCGATTGCGATTTGAGCAGAGCCATAAAGAGGGAAATTAAAAATGTTTTCACAATGTTTTGGCAAGGGCCAAAGAAGACTTTTTATTGAGATTATAAGTAATGAACTTTAAGAGCTCTAAAACCAAAGAAATGTACAAGAAAGAATAATAGTTCAAAGATCCTTTTGCTCTAGTCTCTACTCCACTTTGGACTATGATCTTGCCCAAGTCTATAAACCCCATCGATTCTTTCATTTGCCAGCTTGTCAGACTTGTCAATTGACCTGAATGTCTCCATTCAATTTTTCCCTTCAATTGACGTCTTCGAAGCTGCTGTTTCAATCTCAATCTCTTCGATTCTTCTTCTTTAATTCAAAATGCCGCCAGTGCCTCGAAGTGCAGAAAGACATCATCATCGCCAGCCTTTGGGATCATGATCTCTACGCCAGCGATCGAGAGTCTTTTCAAGTTCATTAACATGACACGGTCCCCCCCGTCCCTTTGGGCTGCTGTTCCTGAACTTGAAAAAGTGCACGACGGCCCTTTGTTGGGACAACATGTTGTTTGCATTAAATACTTTATGTATATGGCATATATGGTCCTCCAGACCGGGTGTTGATGTCAACAGAGAGATTGGTACTTACATTTAGTGACAGCTTCTTCATAGCGAACGATTTGTGTTGTCTGCCAATGTTTGACGCTTGTCGTTTGCTTCTCGCTTTTGGTGTTTGCTTATTTGTTTGGGTTTCTAATTATTGTATAATGTCGAAACAAAATGTTTGCCTAAGTACTCTTGTTGCTTGGTGCTTAAGTACTTTGTGTAACACAGTTTTGGGTTTTTATTGGTTTGCCTTTTTTAAGTTGCTTTGCCGCAGATGTTTTCACTTAATTGTGGTTTATCTAAAAATTGAAATGGAACTAGTTAGAGGTATGATTTCCCGCAAGATCGAGTACTTTTCCCCTCGATTGACAGTCTCTAATTTGTTTTTAATCACTTTTCCATAGAGTCTAAATAATGAAGCTGGGCAAACTGGAGCTTAGGCACAAGATTGACAGCCATCAACGATCAAAGTCTCACCGGATTGACATCTAAATTTGCTGTTTTTGTACTCCATGTAAGTCCATATATGCAAAATGGCATTTGTTATACCGCTGCCGCCTGATCGCTGATTGTCATTTATTGTTATTAATGTTGTTGCTGTCCGTCGTTGATTAAAATCATTTATATGCAGTGAGCAGGAGATGAACGGGCTGAAAAGGGGGGGGGGGGGGTGGGAGAGGCGGGTCTGCTGCATACACATACATAAATATATATTTATATATATATATATATATGTATATATGCAGTAGCAGGGCCCAGTTGTTGTTATTGCAACGGCAACAGCTACTGCTGCCGCTGATGTTGATTTATTTAGCCGGTCCGATCGCTTCGCTTGCTGCATTTAAAATGTCGGAAGTGTTTGCACGCAAAAAGTATAAATACAGGCATACAAAATCAACAACAACAACAACATGAAATCAGAGAAAACACATACAAAATTGTGTGTATGTTTGCTCAGCATAAAATATTTCCTGTTGCACGCACAATTGCTGCGATGGCAAAGCGATAGACGCCGCCGCAATTTTATTGGATATGTCGATTCAATTCGAGGAAATGCCCAAGACCGTGCATTCCGCGGTCCCTTATCCTCCCTGTCTCAGTATTTTGGTCACTTATGACATCATCGCCGGATCAATATCGGTCGAATATCAACGAAAGTTGTTCTTACCGCCGTTCCACATAAAGAAATTTTGCTTGAAATCAATTTATAATTAACTAATTAAGTTGAATTTTCTGATTAAATTTATTTTTAGGAATGAAACTAAAAGTTTTGCGTAAACTGTTTGCGTAAGTTTCAAAGGAAAGAAGGTATTTATAAGAAATGATAATAAGATTTTTAATATTTCTCTGCGTGTGCGGCTCACCCTTGACAACACAGAATGAAAACCGACACACACACACAATACAAAAAAAGGCGTCCAGAATGGAGGAACAATGTTGGTAAGAAACTGGTGCCGATGTTGGCTGCACGGTGGCAACATAATGCGAAAACAACAAATACAACAGAAAAGGGCAACAAAAACAAAAACGCCGGCCAGCAGTGATATGGCTATATCCAGAGATTGTTATTGTTGCTGACCAGCAGGGCAGGCAGGTAGTTGGGATGAGATACGGATACCCGTTCCCAGTCCCAATGCCGCTCCCGCTTCTGCTTCTGCCTCTGCTTTGGCTCTTCAGCAGCAATTCGGTCAACTGACGCAGGCCGTCGAGACAAAAGACAGAGATTACAGATAAGCAATTGGTATTTGGTATTGGCTTAAGCACGCCCCGGCTTCGATTTCGGACTCGGTTTTAGTTCCCCGCTGTCGTCACTTAAGTGCGTCTCCCCTGCAAGCCGTCAAGTCTTGGCCAATCAGTTACATGCTGCAGCAGCATTTACAAACGCATAAAGTTTATAATTGTTTTATTTTTAATGTTTCCTCTCCGGTACTCCCGGTACTTTTCCACATTCGATCTGATTTTTTCTGTGCTTCCAATTTGTAGCGCTTAATTTTTCGACCCGAGTTGTTAATGGCTGCCAATTTTGAAAGCTGCTTCAAGTTCGAGTTGTATTTTTTTTTTTTTTGGTTATAATTAAACGTTTAACGTTTATTACATTTTCGTAATTGTGTTTGCTGTCGCCGCTTGCTTTCGGGAGAAGGAAACTTTTCGTTTCTGTGCTGGGCACCGACCGGCACGGGGTTACAGGTTACAAGTTGCAGGTTACAGGTGTAAGTAGCAGATTGCCGCCGCGAAATATTCGATATCTTAAAGACTCTTTCACTCGCGTTTTATAATTTTTGTTGCCCAGAAATACCGCGATACACTTGCACACACGCTTTTGACATTAAATTGGGTATCTCAATCGGAGTATCTCGACTTGGCTGCTGCGCTCTTGCAATGCGAATGTTGAGATGTTTACTTGTTGCTTTTTGTTTAAGGACTACGCCGCACTCGACGGTAACATTGGGTTATAAGTGAGCGGACCAATGCGCAGTCGGCGTCGTCGCTGGCAGCGCTCTCGCAGCGCTGGCAACTGTATCTGTATCTGTACTGCCGCTGTTGTTGCCGTATCTGTATCTGTATCTGTGTTGCGTGCTGCTCTTAAGCGATCCCCTGTTGCAGCAACATGTTGCCGCAACACGGCGATCTCATAGATACATCTTGTGGCGTTCCGCTCTCGCTCTCACAACCACTTGTTGCGCCGGTGTAACTGTTCTTGGGCCTTAGGGATTCCCCCTCTCCTCGTCTGTTCTGTGAGTTGCTGGATCATCTGATGAAATATTGCTAATCAATGCAATTACCTGTCGTGGCAATAATTGCAGAGCAATCTCCATTGTTTTTCCACGGGAGAGTGGGAAAAATGTGAGCCAAAAATCTCAGGTAAATAATGACTCGGCTTATTGTAACCGGAACCTGAACTATGCGATCATGGTTTATAAATAGGTCGTTTTCGAAAGGTAAAGTATTAATTTTCTTTCAGTTAAAAAGAGATCAGATTTAAACATTTGTTATAAATAAAAATATTCATAATTGCAGTATGAAAATATAACGATTTATAATATTTTTACAGACTATTAAAATACACTTTATTTATGCTGAAACATAATATAATATGTAAGACCTTTCTGTTATAATAAACTAAAATATTATGGGAGCCTAGATCAAAGCTAGAAATATTTCTAGAATTTATATACCCACTATTTGTATATAAATAATATAAAAATAAAACAAATTCAAGTATTTTTTTAAGTTAAAACATGTTTCATAGAGGAAATATCTTCAAAGATATTAATTCTATTTTCCTGTCACATTATTTTTTTATCTTATGTGAAGCTAACAAAGTTTAAAGATTATATTCAATTTATTTGTTTGTTTATATATTTCAATTTATTTATTTACTTATTGATGAATAAGCTCAACAGAACAGAACCTCCCATGAAGGGTGTTAATTGCATTAATAACAATATTACACCTTGCTGAAATTGCGTAGATCCCGGCCGCGTCACTTGTCTGCCAATTACGACTGCACTTTTTATTGATTAATCTCATTAGCCGTAGTTAATCATGCACTCTCCTCTTCTCACCCCTCTAGGGGACATTCCCATTCCCACAATTGTTTTGTTATTATTAAACTGAACCGAATCCCATTAATGCCCCATTTTGGTCATTGCCATATCGGCTGGGAATATGGGCTCAGGTTAGAGTCCAATTTGCATAATTCGCTGGATGCGAAGAGTTTGGGCTGGAGGATGCCGTCGTGCTGACTCAGTTTTCCCAGGGAAATGGAAAATAACCAATGGATGGAATAATATTATTCCAAGGTGTTACGATTGTGTGACAGTTTACGAACTTATATAATCCAGAGTTAAATGTTCTGGTTTGCATTATGATGATAATTCTCAATAAGGTAGCATGATTATATAAGCTGAATAACGGGTTTGAAATAAATTACTGCAAGCCGGTGGTTGGGGGCATAATTGTTGATATATTTATAGAGTAAAATATAGTATAAAGTATAGATCAGTAACAGCTTATGATGCTCCGAATAGTATGCAACAGGTCTTGATTTATCAATGATAATGATACGAAAAATCTCTTACAAAATTAGACCCAAGTTAATGTAATAAAATAATTTTATCCCAAAAGATTAAAAGACTAAATTATGATCCCATTTAAAGAGCGATGCTGATCACTTGAGAATTAAATATAATGGCTGACTCTCACACACAACGAACATAATGGCGCACAGGCACCCATTACAGAGATTTAAACAACGGAACCGGAAATTGCCTCAAGAGAATCTTGACTCACGCATACAAGCGCACTCGTCGGAATTAACTTACACACTCGGGGTGGATCGTTTAACTAAATAAAAATAAAAAAGCAGGGCTGCGCTAATAATTGAAATCACGAGATTGTACAAAAGTAGAAGTGAATTAATGAATACGTAAATATATTCTTCCGAAAAGCGTCGCTCGCTCAAATTACTAATGACCTTGTAACAATTTCTTTTTACACAAATTCTCGTGAAGAATAATGCAGGGCCAGGGCCATCGACTATTTACGAATATGTTCAAATGTTATTAACCTCCAAGTGGGCCAGTCCCAGCCCCGAACCAGACAAAAGCTGATCTTGTAAAAAGGGTGTGATATCGCTAACAACGGCGGCAAACAATCTAAAATGTAAACCAATGCATTTTTGCGAATGTCGATCGAAATGCACTGCTAAAAAAATTCCCATAAAAACTGAAAAATTAAAGTTGTAAACGAAAAAAACATTGTTATTTCTTTGTAAAAGAATTCTACAAATTTTATTTATTCATAAATTCTTCACAAATAGTATCTACTGCTTTTATAAGTGTATAAGTTCGAGTTCACATTTTCTTACTCAAAGTGGAAAAACGTTTTGGAGTTGGGACTCACCTTAGGCGCTTGTTTCGGGTTTGATGCGGGGTTGGCTGCGGACTGGGCCACCCAAACTTTCAGATGGCTTATCGCTCCTCCAATGGATGATGCGCTGGCTCTCCTGGGATCGCTATGCTGGACTGTTGGACTCTGGATAGTGGGTGTGCTGGGTGGGAAGGGGGGCAGCAGCAGCAACAAACTCGTTTGTTTCTTTACACTCTTTCCTTCGAAGCGAACTTTTTTTTAGGCCCGCGGCGATTCTCTGGCACTTGGGTTTATCGCCATTTTGTGTGGATTTTCGTTAGGTCTTTGTGTTTGTTGTGTTTGGTGTGTGTCCGCTGATAACGCGTCACAGGGGGCGTCATAAGTGGGCGTTCCCGATGAGACTTTCAGTGCAAAGGGGGGAGAACAGGGAAAGGCAAACGATGCAACTTCACTCGCTCGACTCCACCTCGAGCTCCTCTGGCATTTTCCCCCACGGCTACTGGGGTTCACACACGTCACTCTCACTGCTGTTCTCCGGCTTGTTGTTGTTTTGTGCGTGGTGAAAGAGCAGCAAGAAAGGCCAAAGCAAAACTGGCGATAATGGCAGCAATGAATGGGAATGAATGTGAATTGTCGCTTTGCTTTGCTGTTTGTTTGTTTGTTTGTTTGATGTTATTGTTGTTGGCGGTAACTGATCTACACGCACTGAACTAAAAAGAGAGCAGCAGGGAGGCAGGCCTACTCCCACTCTTCGGCGTCTCTCACTCTCTCTTTGGGGCTGTTAGTGACATTCAGTGCCAGGAGGATCGCACAGATACACGCACACTGCTGATGATCTTTGTATCTTTGTAAATATATTTCCACATAATTGACACTCCACATCGATGGTACAACACTGCGGATTTGCAACGCCAGCGCAATTCTCACGTTCGCTATGATTATTCACACATTTGTACAATGCATACAATATAATATATGTACCAATACATATATTTGCGTATTTAATTATTTATTTAGCTCGTGTATTTCCAAAATATTTGCCTGACACACAACAAATATTTTCACACCTATCCGTTCGCCGCCATCTGTAGTTGCATATCTATAAGTAACATGTACATATATATATAGCAGCGGCCAAGGCAACGGACGCGATCGCGACACAAGGATTTTCCGGCGAAACCAAAGAAAAGAGAGGAAAAACACCAAACCGTATGAGAAGCGAAAGCAGACTAACTGCAAACATGAAATGTCAAAATGCTGGGGACCGTTCTGCCATGCACACAGATACTACACTCACACACCCGCACACCACGCAAACATCATGTGAGGGGGGACGTGGGGGGATTGAAAAGTTTGCGGTTCATAAGATATATGTTTCTTATATATATAGATCAATGCAGAGATTTTTTACAACAGTTTTTTATTGTATTCTTATATAGGAAAACTTTGTTCCAAAATGTTTTTAAAACTATACACAAAATATTATATATTTTAAGATAAAATTATTTATTTATTAGTTTCATTTTGTACTTTCAATTTATTATTAACAAGTTTGAATTTCCCGACCATAGAATATCCTTTTAATCTGAAAAGGCATTGCCTACTTTCTAGGGAATATTAGGTAAAAGTCCTTCATACTCCTATAGTTACTGTAGTTTAAAACGTATAATAATGCTAAAGAAACGAATTCTTTATTAAATTTTGAATCCTCAAGTTATCAGATACAAATATTTACCTTAAGATACTTCCGTGTCAACCCCCCTTTTGGTATATGGAACGCTGGTTGCTCGAAAGAGCACGCATGTGCCAGCGACTTGATTCGCTTTTCATTTCGTTTTCGTATGTGTGTCTGTCAGACAATGCGGCCCCAAATCTTGCCCACTGCTCGCCTCCCGCCACCCCCTTTTTGGGTATACATATGGGAATGAGGAGACAAGCGCCTCTAAGGGGTCTTTAGACGAACAAAGGAAGTGGTTCGAGGGTGATAAGTCCATATTCACATCCATATTCACATCCCATTCACTTCCAGTGGCGAGTCATGGTCGTTGTTTATCGGGCTATCTGGGGTAACTGTCCCCCATTCGCCTGCATTCATTGGGAAATCGACGCCCCTGCTTACTGACTTTAGCTTACCGTGTCACACACACACACACATACACACACCACGTTCGCTAATTGAAATTGAAGCATGTAACTATAAGTCAGGCTCTCGCCAAGAAAACGTGAGCATAAGCCTTGTTCTTCCTCTCTCTCCCTCTCCTTTTGGGAGACATACAAAACTGCTCCTCCTACAGATACACAGACACATATGCAAATGTATCTCTATCTTGAAAATGCAGAAGAATCGCAAAGAAGTGCTGACACTTGAGTTCGAGCCCGACTTCGGGCTCCCTGCGAATGCGCGCTGTAAGGCGTGTGTGTAAACCGTTTGCGTCGCAAATTATTGCCCATTTCCGTTCTGTCTCTGTCTCTCCGGTTGTCCGTCATTTTCCGGAGCACCCGCACAAGCAATTCTAGAAGCTGGAAGCATGGATGGAGAGGCAACATACTGAAGTAGTTCTACAACTTGAAAATTCAGTTGAATTTCCAAAATCAAAGTTTTCAATTTTAATACCCAAACAACTTTAATTATTTCAAAAAAACATTCCAAACATTTTATTATAATTTTTAAATTAAAAAATATTTATGCATCGGAAAATTATAAAGTATATAATTTTTAAGCCAGCTTTTAACCTTTAAAAATAAACCTTAAATTGAGCTAAATTATTAACCCACAACCATAACTAATTCCAAAGATTTCGAGTACAAAACAGCTATTAATATAATATGCAAGGCACAAGAAAGTAAGAAAATGACTTTCAAAACATTGTTTTTATAATTTAAAGTCATTGAAATGAGTTGGAATTTATTGAGGGACACCGACAGTGGCTGAGGTCTTGGATGTTTGACTCTCGGCACTTATGACCACACAATGTCTGTATGTAGGCTTGTTTGCAATTAGATTTATGAACATTCTGCGCTCAAGCTCTGCCCCCGGATCGTATATCACGCATACACGATCGGTCTTTTCTTATATGTATGCATGCATATTGCCCATTCGAGTTTTGTTTGCAATAAAATATTACGTATACGCCGGGCAGGCGGAGTGTCAACAAACTTGTAATGCGGCACAAGTGTGATTCAGTGCGCCAGCCCCCTGGGCTCAGAATAGCCATTCAATAGCCGTGTGGCCTGGCTCTCCCAGCGCGGAGTTATGTGCCCCGGACAAGGTTATATAATGCAGCTAGTGCCAGCTCAGTCGTCCCACAGCAATATAGTAAGAAATGACTTGACTTTGACCGGTCGGTCAATTTAGCTGCAGTTGAGCGGACCATTTAATTGCCGCTTTCAGATCTAAATGAGCGGCGCACACGCAAATAATAATGATAAAATACTCGTAGAAACACGGCCACTTGAGCAGCATGGCACACACATTGTAAGGAAATGCCAGGCACAAGCCCCAGAGATCAAGATTCGGATGCGGATCTGGGGATTCGGATTCGTACTCCGACTCGAGCACTTTCTCAAAAGAGCCTCGCAAAGGTCAGAGCGAAAACGATCTGCAGACGTACTGTATGGTATATCTCGGTTCGTGACTCTGGCTCGTGATGGGCACTTAGGAAATCCAGATATAACCGATGCCATTTAAAGCCGCCTCGAGCCGTCGCCGCCGTCGCCTGCTCGCAACATAAATAGCAATTTCAAACAATTTTCAATTGCCAAATGCCCGCGACGATGGCTTTTCCTCTGCCGCCAACGCCGCCAAAAACCCGTTTCCACTTGTAATTGAAACTAGATCTATTTTTAGACCCAGCCAGCTTAGGAATTATTGCCAAAGCGGTCCACGGCCCACAGCCCACAATGCACACACGCGATTTAACCACAAGCGATCGTTCGATCGATTGCCGGCTTTATGTTAACTATAAATTAGTACTCTTGGCACTCAGACCAGGACAGATTTCAAGTACTCTATCAGAATTTTTAAGCAATAAATAGGAATATGTTTTATATCTATAAATTGATGTAAGTTCTTTGAAATATAATTTTATTTGTCTTTGCAACATAGTATTTATAAGATTCTAAACTTTGATTAAATTAATGGGATAACTTTGAAATAGAACATTTAAAGAAGTCAAAATTCGAAGTCATTTTATGTCACAAAATGGGCTCTCTTTAAAATGCTTTTACTATCCAATTTTACTGCCCCCGATCATTAAATATCCGTTGCTCGTTCACAGCACGTATGTATGTACTCACCATTCTGATAGCCCTTTTAAATTGGGTTTTTAACGAATTAACGAATTATATATTTCCGGACGAGACTAACACTAACTTGTGTCGGTGCCAAAATGTTTGCGAAACTTCTGGCCAAGTCGCTTTTATACCGCCGCCACTCGCATCCAGCGGATGCCATGGCTTTGAGGGGGTGGTTTGGTGGTGGTGCCGATGGTTTTTTGCATAATACGCGGTTAGTATTGGCTGATTACAAAGGGCCTCGAGTCAGAAACACAAGACAAGGCAGGGCAAGACAACTCAAACTCAAATACAACTCAAACTGAACTCGGGCCATGAAAGCCGTATAAATTATACGATTGTATCCCCTTCAGAGTGTCTGTTCTGGTCATATGATTATGATTACGTTGATTAAAACGCGCTCTTATCGTCACTTGGTCCGCTGCTGTGTGTTAATGTGTGTCCCATGCCGAGTGCCACTCCCGTTCTCCGCCAGCATCCGCCTCTGCCCGCTCAATTGCAATTGCTCATACGCCGCGTTGGCGACAGGATAACCAGATGCTCCATCAGTCCTGCCTTTCAATTTGCTCACAAAAGGACGTCGTTAGGCAAACGGTTGATGGACTCATTATGCACATCGAAATGCGCTTATAGACGACAGTTCAAGGCTTTCCCTTTCTCATGAGAAATATATATTAAAGATATTTAGCTAAAAGATGGAAATTAGAAATATTTTTAATTCTTTGTATTCCTTTAAAAAATCTTTCTTTGGATTTTTGTATATTTTTATTGTATTTTAAAAAGTAAAACCATTTATTTACAATGAATTCGGGATGATACTGAAATATTCATATTATATTATAAAGTAATTCTTATTCATTATTATTTCCATTTAAAACTTAAACTTATTTTTGCCATGATGTCCATGGCCGTGCCCATGTCCATGCCCACCTCCGCCTCCACTGACCACCACGGGCTTGACCACTACCACAGGCTTTACAATGACGGGCTTAACAAAGACAGGCTTTGGCTTCGTGAATTTGGAGAGCAACTGGCTGGGATCCGATAAGAAGCCCGGCTTTGCTTTGGTTAGTTTTTCCGGTAGATTGGCGAGCAGCTGGCTGGGATCTGGTAGGGCGATAGGTTTCGGCTTGGTAAATTTAGCAAGCAGCTGGCTAGGATCCGGAAGAGAAGGCTTAGCTTTCTCGATGGTGAGCGTGGCCTGGACGCCGAAGACACACAGGCAGACGGCTGTGGCCAGGAGCAGCAGGTAACTCTTGAGCAGATCCATTGTGAGTGTGGCTTCTTAGCTGGGGAAGCATCTATTTATGGTACATGATGTTGATGTTGATGCTCCAGTGGGCAGTCTGTGAGCTTCATTGGCATGCAGCACCTGCCCGATCCTCTAGAGCTTTTATTCAAATTGAAGCCAATCAATCGAACGAAACTCTTCAGACAGACGGCGGTGGCAGCGGCACGAGTAGTTCTGTCGGAAGAATTCCCCAGAGTGTAAGTTGAATTCACAATTACCCGGGGGCAGGGTTTTCCTTCTCGTAATTCTGCGCGACATGTATTCCATGATCAAATCGAAGTTGACATTCAGCAGACGCCTTGCGAGATTCAAATCAGACATGACGTCTTTAGCTCCCGAGATTGGCATACATAATGTGTGCTAATATCGGGAGTTGACATAATTTCTTGATACATTAAATGAAACCTGACATAAGGCGGAAGTAGGGCTATGAATTAACAAGGTCTTATGCAAGAATAAAAAGTAAAAAGAAAAAAAATAAAGTTTCTTTGGTATAGTTTTTTTTTACCAAAGTATCATTTATCATTTAATTAAAAAAATTGTTATAATTTATGTAATTTTCATAGTCAATTTAAAATAATAAAATATTTTAAATCCTTCATGCAAAAAGTATGCTTCACTTTTGCACATGAAATCGATTTCCCTTCGTACTGCAACAATCTTATACAGTCTTATCGAATATTTACATTTCTTTGTATAATTATGCAACACTGCTTGAAGAGAAACGAAAAAGAAAAAACAATTTGTTTGCTAAACAAAGCTGATTTATCAAAGATAATCTAACCGCAGACAGATATGGACAACAGCGTTATAGTAATCGACGACAGCGTGGTAACCATAGAGGACGACGTGGAAGATGGCGAGCTGGAGGACGACGTAGTGTGGATACCGGAACCCAAGACAACAACAAATGAGGACAAGCCGCCGGCCACCGACAAATCAGCGAAAAATGAGGAAATTGAGAGCGATCCAAGCAGTCAGGTAATTAAAAATAGGATAAATAAGATGATGGGGTAATAAAAAACCATCTTGCCCCTCAGGAAAACAACCAGGAAGAAGAAGATGGTACCGTGGTCTTTGAAGTGAGATTCTCGAAACAGGAGCGCTTTGCAGGTCTTCAAAAACAAATGCTGGAGCTACTGGAAGTCACATTTGCGGATAAGCAGCTGGTTTTCAAAACAAACAAAGAAGAGCTAGTGATAAGAGCCTTTGAAAGGAGCGATTCTCAGCCAGAGAAGTCTCCCTCTCCCGCCCTGGACGACGAAGATCTCTTTATGATTGACATCAAGCCTGCCGCCAAGCTGAATGCCTCGCAGGTGCCCTCCTACAAGCGCAGTGCTGATGTGCTGGACGAACAGACCGAAGCCCGCAAGAAACTCAAAGCGGAGGCGGTTAACAAGTGCATCCGCCCCAAGGCCCAGGCCGCCTGCTACAACTGTGGCGATACGGACCACTCAATACGCGAGTGTCCGAAGCCGCGAAACAATGCCCGAATACAGAGGGCCCGCAAGAGGAAGGTAGAAAGGTATCACGTGGACGCAGAACAGCGTTTCGGACACATAAAGCCCGGCAAGATCAGCACCAAAACCCGTCACGCCATAGGTTACGCTCGAGGCGAACTGCCCTTTATGTACTACAGGTTACGTGTCCTGGGCTATCCGCCCGCCTGGCTAGAGGAAGCCAAGGTCCAGAGCTCGGGCATTGCTCTGTTTAACGCTGATGTAAGTTGCCCTCTTTATTAAATCAGAGAATTGCCTTAATTATCGAATGTTTTCAGGGCACAGAAGTCACCAAGTCCGACGACGAGGACGGGGAAGCTGACACCTTCAAGTACGACATCAACAAGATAGTGGAGTTTCCGGGCTTCAATGTGGAGCCCAGCGGGAAGTTCTTCGATGTAACTATGAGTTTAAATTCCGGTTAAAAGCCGGCTAATCCTTCTCTTCATTTAAGGACTTTCAACATCACAATGTTCCTCCGTTCCAACCAGAAAATTCCAAAGCGAACTTCATCAAGTCCTTGGGCGAGAACGTGACCAGCGGCTACAAACGCAAGAAACTAGTGGATCTGCCAGCTCCTCACGATGAAGAGCCTGCTCAGCAAACCAGCCATGGGGACTGTGAAATGGAGATAGTTGACGAAGCCGAGGATCCACCATTACCCGCCTGGTCACCACCACCGCAGCCTCCACCCCCAGAGCCCACCGAGAAGAAGGAGGCGGAAGAGCGCTCGCCATCCCCAACACTGGATGACCTGAGAGAGCAGCAAGAGAAGCTGCTCCTTCAATTAGAGGGAAATACATCGCTGAATACCACGGCGAATGACTCAATATCACTGATTTCCCTGGACGACACGGATGAACTGGAAGCCAAAGACATCCCGCAGACCCTATCAGCGCCCGCAACGCCCAGTGGAACGAGAGCTTGTGTTGCGAAGAAATTTAAGGCCTCGTTTGAGGGAACACCTGTGCTGAAGTTCTCAGTTTTTGACAAACTTCCCGAGGGCAGCAACTTCAAGGTGGGCGTCAGCGACGTCATCAACTTTGAGAATCTGCCAGACTCCACGGGAAAGTATGAGCAAATGAAGGATTTGCTGAAGAACGTTCGCGAAAAGATGGTGAAGCTGCAGAGCGAAGATTGACATCTAAATTAACTTGAAGTTGAATGTACAAAAGTTTACCGTCTTCCTCCCAACGATTAAGCAATACAATTTTAGTCTCCAAAGTGTATTTTCAAAAATTTTGGGATAAGCCTGGTTGGTGAGTACTAGTGTGTGCGGTTTTGTGTTTTTTCTTTCATTTTAGATTTTTGTACAATGTCAGTGTGATGTATAATTTGTCTAATCTTTGTAAATCGGCCCACGAAGGATTTTAACATCTACATTCGTATATTTATTGTTCTGAATCCAATCGAATTGTGTGGAAAATGTAGTGAACGCCTTGTCTCGCCATATAAACAAACAAAAATTAAAGAAATGCAATTGCGAATTGTGAAAAGGCGTAGGTTTTGGCGGAAGCAGAAATCCTTGCCCGACACCATCTCTAATTGATGGCCGGCGGCGGAGGTTGCGGGGGTGGTGGCGACCCGTCCTGGTTGTTATCACGTCGGCCGCTTGCTGGCTTGTTGCTGGTAAGCTGACCCCAGGTACTCGGATTCAGTATGTACATGAACATGGCCACGATCATGAAAATCATGGCGACAGTGAAGCCGTTGCCCTCGCCTCCACCCACACTCTGTTGCTGCTGCTGCGTACGTCCGGTGACTGGAAAGGAATAACACGGGAAGTTGAGACAAAATGTTTATCATAGAAAAATAAGCAAAACTTTTTGACTGCCAGTTCTAATTTATAAATATAAGATACAAATTAAAATAATCATTCAGAAAAAGATCAAGCAGGATATTGAGAATGTGAGCCTACTGCAAAGATCATCTTTCTAAATTCGTACATTTATATAAATAATATAATAATAATAAGGATTTTTAGCTATTTGAAAATTAAATGTTTAATTTAAAAAGAATTAACAGGGCTCGAAGCATTCAAAATAATCTGTTAATATTAATATTAAGTCGTACTGAATGTAAGAATATAGCCACGATTTACATAAATAACACTCAAATCCATATCAAAATAAACAAAAGAGAAATGTAAACAAATTATATAAAATTAAAAAGAGATATTACAAAATTTTAGTTTACAAAAACAAGAATAGTATTAAAAGATCAATAATATAAATTCCAGAATTATTATCCCAGGAAAGTTCGACCCTTGAAGGAACTGTAGTTACTACTACTACTACTACTTACCATCAAAGCACTCGGTGTCCGTGCAGGCATTCTGGTTCTGGCGTATCTATAAGGAAAGACAATCCAGGATTGGGATTAGGATCAGCAGGACAATGGTAAGAACTCAGCCAGACCCCGGGAACTCACAAAGTTTATGAGGCGCTGCATCGCATACTCCTGCGACCAAACGCACTCGCAGCCATCGAAGTCGTCGGACATGGTTTACGGATGGAAGACGGCCGGGGGATTAAGAGCTTGAGCCTGAGGGGGAGGGAAAAGAAAGTTAATTTATAAAATTTGTATATTTTCCGCAACTGACGTGTCTTTCCAACAGACAACAGGGAGAGAAGTGTGTGT
Organism: Drosophila mayri; assembly: GCA_008042485.1. NCBI lineage: Eukaryota > Metazoa > Arthropoda > Insecta > Diptera > Drosophilidae > Drosophila > Drosophila mayri. Next base: position 26,795 of record VNJN01010298.1, on the reverse strand, counting down.
TTTGAACTGAAAATAACTCAGCTGAGACTAATTCGCTTTGCAGGCCGCAATCGAGCTGCGCTACGTAACGTCACTTAGTATAGTATAAGTATTCATATACGTATGTACGTATTCCGATAAAACGGCTATATAGGTCCGCGAGAGCGGCGGTCAGAGAGTGCTCCGAAAGCGGGCGTTACACGGCGAACTTACTTTTGGGTGAAACTGGTCCGATTTAGATTGTAGAATTTCAATATTGGCAGCAGATTCTATTTCGAACTCGAATCTGACATAAATAGCAAATCAAAAAAAAAATAATGTCCACCCCAAAACTTAGTTTGAACGCGCACACAAGTACAACTCCCCACTGTGTTGTTTTTTTCTGTATGTACTCACTAGTATTTGACATTAAAAAAACACGATTAAACTGAAAACCCACAACAAGACGTCAATTTTTAATCATCGTCGGAACACGGAATGCTTATCACAATTAGGTACAGGGTCTTGCCATAAAGCGGAATTATTTAGAAGCGCCGTTAAAACCTTATCGAGGTTTCAAAAACATAAACACAACTTTCCCAAACTGTTGTTGTTTTTCCAATTGGAGGCGTAAACAAATGGAATGTCCATTGAAAACTGCATTACCATAAAGTTATTCACACTCCAATTGGTTATGCAGGCATGCCTATCGTCGGTATGCTTAAATTATAAATTATTAATTATGCTCTTTTACCTCTGGCAGCGTAACTTCTTATTTTTTTATATTTTTCTTACCAAATGGAATGTAGTGATAGCGATGGTCGACCCCTCGATGGACTAATTCGATACATCGCTAGTATCTCCGATAACCAAAAGTGTGTAAAGGGCGCGGAAAAACCAAAGATATTTAAAATTGAAAGAAGGAGCCATTTTCATAATTAAGAATTTTATAAAGAATTTGTATTGTTATTTACTTTATTAAATTATTTATTTAGAATGTAGCTCAGGCTATACAGCATACTTGGATACTGGATACATGAGCCGGTGGAGCTGAAAGAATCCTCCACATCGATGAGCACATTAAGTTCAGTTTGCATGGCAGGTTGAGTTCGTGGATTATTTGGCTGGGTCCCAAGGCAGGAGCAACAAAAAATTGGCGAAGAACGAATATCCGCAAGATTGAAAACATTTTGACTTGCATTCAGTCGGGAATTGTGGTTTTTATATGCTCGTAGGCAAGCTTTTAAATGTCCTAGCAAAGGATATTAGCAAATTGCAGGGTAGTCCCTCAATAAAACGAATTTAATTGAGTTGGAAATGCTTTACTGAGAAATAGAATAAATGGCACAATTATTGTGTTAATGCATTTAACTTGTGGCTGAATAGTTAAATAAAACACAATGCATTAAATGTTACTTGCTTTATTTTAGTTAACTTTTTATTTCATCAAAAGAATTGTTAAAAACCTGTTTTGTATTCTTTGCAGGTATTTTTGTGGCAAAGTTATTTGGTATTGAAATAAGTTTATTAAAGCCCATTAAATATCAACACAAATTAGTAACATTTTATTAATTATTTATTTATAAGAGCTTTGAATATATTTTCCTCTATTGTTTCTTCTTGTTACCTAAGCGCGATTTAATTACCTCCACAAAGAGAGCCACCAAGGAAAAGCCAAGTCCCACAGCCCACAATCCAAAGGCGAAAAAGTAAAACTGCAGATCAAAAGCCTTGGCCGGAGGCTCCTCATCCCGCATTAGGATATACATCTTCTGCTTTATCATTACCCAAAAGGTGTCCTGCTTCATTTTTATGTTGATTCCATGTTCCTGGAGTCGCCTCATAAAGTCGCTTACCAGCCCTAGATAAGGCAAGTTCCTGGAGACATAAAATCCCTCAAGGCCATAGGTCACACCCTCGCGAATCACATCGAAACGCGGCGTCTTCAATAGATACTGCTGCATCAGACACAGCTCCAGACGGTCCTCGAATAATAAATAAATATAACTTCTGTTGAGATGTTCGCGATAATCCTTCAGCAAGGTGACGTTAATTGTTTCGCTTTTCTGGCGCAGAGCCTCGGGCAGAAAGGTATTTGCCCGAAAATAATTCAAGTATAACTCATCATGCAGGCTGGAATAGGGGGCATCAGCTAGTTCCTCAATGGTCTTATATTCCTGCTCGGACAAGCCCGATGTCAGGATGCTGGAGAGCGTGGCCAGGTACAGGTTGGTGAGCATAAAGCCACCAAGAGTTAGGATTACATGGATGAGTTGGTCTCTCCAGCCCGCAGTCCTTATGGTTTGATTGCACGTATTCAGAATGTGGCTCAGACTGTACAGCAGACACTTGCCGATCTCGTTTCGATTTCGTCCCGAACCAAGATAGAGCATCAGAGCGCCGTAAAGGACTGTGACGGCTACGACTAGCCACAGGTTCCAGCTGAAGGGTCGCGAGTAGTAGAGGTAGCTAGAAAGCGGCCTGGCGTGAGGAACTATGAAATATGACTTTATAATCGATACTGGTTCTGTGTAGGGAAGATCCCACTCGATTTGGAGATCTTTGTAGTAACAAATCAAGTCGACTTCTTTTCTTACTGCCATCCCATACACGGCAGAGTACACTTCGGAATCCGTTTTGGGCCCTTCTGGCACGTCAACACTGGTAAGCGTGGCATTATAGCGACTTATGAACTCATTAGCGGCGTCAAAGGTGTATCCTAGTCGCACCAGTTCTTTCCGCTCGTTGTAGTATTCAAAATCACGAGGACTTAATCTGCTTCGAAGTACGGGAACGGGAAAGCCCTGAAAATTACGAATCAGCTTTCCCCTCTTTAAATATTCGCTGACATTTGCGAGCTTTATTGGTTTAATTGAGGGATATGGCAGGTAGCTGTAGAGATCCTGGCGATGTAACAAGAGCACATTAATGAAGCCCATACTGTAGCAGAATACGTAGAGCTGCTTTTGAAATAATTCTGGATCCTCTCTGCTAAGAAAAACTATATGCAGCTCATGGAGTTCATCCAATAGGTACGGCAGGAGCTTAAATACCTCATTATCCAGTCCAAAATTTTCCAATTGAACTAGGATTAGGGCTTGTTCTGTAAAATTTCCACGTATGCGCAGATTTATGGGTTCACGGGAGCTTAGTACAAGCTTCGGTGTATCCATCTGGTTGAGAGTACTTAAATTCGGAAGGTTGATAATATTTTCACAGTCAACCAAAATATTAACTTCAGTTTGCAGGCCAAGATTAAGTTCGCGGAGTATTTGGCTGGGCCTCAACTCAGAAGCAGCCACCAAACGAAGAAATCCCGACATCAGGAGGATAGAAAACATTTTGATTAATCTTCATCAGCGGTAAAAGCCTTTTATAGCTTTCTTTTAAAAGGCCGAAATGACTATACAATATTCACAAAAATAAAAATGTCTTTTAAATCTTTTGTCCATGCAAAACATCTTTGTTTTGATAATTGATTGCCAAGTTATGTTATATTGAATGCAGTTAATTAAAGCTCATTAAGTATAGCCACCAACTAGTGACATTTAATTAGAATTTATTAATTATTTATTCCAGCTTTCAATGTATTTTCCTCCCTATTGTTTCTTCTTGTTGCTTAAGCGTGACTTAATTACCTCCATAAGGAAAATAACAAAAGACAAGCAAAGGCCCATGGCCCACAAACCAAAGGCAAAATAATAATACTGAAGATCAAAGGCCTTGGCCAAAGGTTCATCGTCGCGCATCAGGGTATATATCTTTTGCTCCAGCATTACTTGGAAGGCATCTGCCTTCATTTTAATGTTTATTCCATGTTCCTGAAGTCGTCTCATGAATTCAGTGGCCATTTTCAGATATGGTAAGCTTCTGGACGCGGGATACGCTTCCAAGGCGTACGCCACAGGCTCCCGAATCATATCGAAGCGCGGCGTCTTGAGCAGATACTGTTGCATCAGGATAAGTTCCATTCGATCCTCGTAAGCCCAATAGATGTAGCTCTTATTCAGACCATCGCGATAGGACGTAAGTAAGGTGATATTCAGGGTCAGGCTTTTCCGGCGAAGAGCCTCGGGCAAGAACTCATTGCCCATCAATTGTCTCCTGTACAGGTCGTCGTGCAGACTGGGATAGGGGGCATCAGCGAGGTCCTGTATGGTCTTATATTGTGGTTCGGACAAGCCTGATGTCAGGATGCTGGAGAGCGTGGCCAGGTACAGGTTGGTGAGCATAAAGCCACCAAGAGTTAGGATTACATGGATGAGTTGATCTCTCCAGCCCGCAGTCCTTATGGTTTGATTGCACGTATTCAGAATGTGGCTCAGACTGTACAGCAGACACTTGCCGATCTCGTTTCGATTTCGTCCCGAACCAAGATATAGCATCAGAGCGCCGTACAGGACTGTGACTGCTACGACTAGCCACAGGGACCCTCTGAAGGGTCGCGAGTAGTAGAGGTAGCTGGAGATCGGCCTGGCGTGTGGAACTATAAAGTACGACCTTAGGATCGATAGTGGCTCTGTGCAGGGAACATCCCATTCCATGTCCTTAAAGTAACCAATTAGATCGACTTCCTTATTACGAACCATTTCAAATGCGGCGTCATACAATTCAATTTCTAATTTTATCGGTAAGGGGACACTAACGATAGTGGCATCATAGCGATCCGCAAATTCTTGCATTACCGTGAACATATATCCTGCTCGAACCAGCTTATTCCTTTCATCGAAATACTCAAAATCCCGTGGTGCTAATTTGGTCTCAAGTATGCGAACGGGAAATCCTTTAAAGTTCCGAATTATCTTTCCTCTTGCTAAATATTCGCTGACATTTGCTAGTTTTATTGGTTGAATCGTGGGATATGGTAGGTAGCTGTTGAGGCCATCGTTATGTATCAGAATCACATTGATGAAGCCCTCCTTGTAGCAGTAGGTATATAACTCCTTTTGGAATAATGCTGGATCCTCCAAGCTCAGAAAGACTATATTCAGCTCGTGAAGACGATCCAACAGGAGAGGCAGGAAATCAACCAGTTTGGGATCCAAGCCAAAGTCCAGCAGTTTTACAATGATCAGGGATTGGCTGGTGAACTTTCCACGAAGACGAAAATCCAAAGGTTTGCTAAACTTTGAAGATAGTTGAATTCTAGGCGTATCCGGACTGGAGCCCTCGGCGGTGAATAAATCCTCAATATCTACAAACACATTGAGTTCAATTCGCAATGCGACATTAAGTTCACGGAGCACTTGGTTCGGCTCCAAATCAGGAGCCTCTATAACCCGAAAAAGAACCAACATCAGTAGGATTGAAATCATTGTGACTTTTATTTAGCCGGGATGTCAGGTTTTTATATGCTCCTGTTTCGCTTTTACGTGTCCTGTAATTGAAAGCAATTTAGAAAGTTTTTAATGTGCTGCCTTCAACTGTAAAATGTCATTACAAATATTTTTAGTAGCTTCCTAATGGAAATATTAGGGGAAATCAAACCGGAACTAATGCATTGCCGTACAGTACAAGTATTATTATCAGCATTTAGTTGCGTTCTAACTCAGGATGTTTACCGATGGATATTGTTTAGTCATTTGGTATTGAAATAAGGCTGTGCTATGCACGAAATAGGTTATTAGTTGGGTTTAATTGTCCAAACAAAAAGAATTCTCCCTTATTATTACTATTCTTCAGTTTATTTTGTATTTACTTACAAAAAATAACAAAAAATGCATACACTAATAGCGACTTCGACTCAGACCAAGGCGGCGGGACTTGTTTGGTGGCATGCAAATCGGCGACATATCCTCTGCTGTCTGTTTAGTGGCTGTCAAGTCCTGGACGTGATTCGTGCTCCTTTCCGCCAGCGGAGTACTTGTCGAGGCCGGCATTGCAGCTAATCGGGATTTGATCGGAGTTCCAGTGGGCGTGCGGCTCCGCTTACGCCGTTTACTCAGCGTCAAAAGGTTGCGGCGGGCTATCACTGAAGTTTTAGTTTTCTGATCCAGCGGCGAAAGGCCAGCCAGTTGCGACAATGAGGAATGAATGTCCTGCGACTGGATGGGTGTCCCAAGGGCACTGTGACACGAGATCGTCTTGTGCAATTTACGGCTGACTTGCTGACAATTTTGTTCTGGGGATGCGTTGGAAATCTTGCGAAGCCTCTTACTAGAAGGTATGCCACCGTAGGTATCCCTTCTTTGCTTGGGTGTGGACACTTTTGAGTCATCTTCATGGTCCGACAACTCTTTTGTGGTCTGCGACAGTCTGGGAAAAACAGAATCATTAGAAAAGTCTTCGTCTGGGCATAGTGGAAGTATCTCGTTCTCGGGAAAGCCTTTGAATTTTTCACCAGAAGCATTATCTGAAATATCAGAAAGGCACTCATTATCACTAGTTGGCTTTTGATTTTGATTAACTTCAGACTCTGCCTGAACTTCTGCCATTAATTTGGCAGCTTCAAATTTCATTTCCTCTGATATTTCAATGTGTTTATTAGAGACTGTTCGGGATCCAAAGAAATCTTGAGCATCGTCTGAATCACAAGGCTTATTTTCAGGATCTAAATTTAAAGTTTGAGGGGTTCCGACTTGGAATTCTGCCATAAATAAGGCAGCTTTGGCTTTCATTGCTTTTGAAATAACTATAGCTTTGTTTGAGGCAGTACGAAAACCAACAAAATCTGCATCGCTGTTGGCTGAGCCAGCTACTTCTTCCTTTTGGTGGTTTGAACTGCAGGCATCCATTCCTGATATCAACTTAACAGCTCTTCTTTTGATCTCCTCGGAAACCACAATCGCCTTATCAATAGAATCTGTTTGGTCAGTGTCTTTAAGAGCCACGGCTTCATATTCTTGGTCTGATCTCCTTCCAGTCTGGAATTCAGCCATAAACTGCGCTGCCTTGATTTTTATCTCTTCCGAGACCACAATCGGCTTATCAGAAGCTGTACGGAAGCCAACAAACTCCATGACTTCAGTATCCTTTATTTCTAACTCGTCAGCTACTTCATTGGGTCCATGTGACTCCTTAACTGGAAGCACTTCGGGATTTTGTAGGTAACGCCTTTGACTAGGTTGATATAAGCCAGACTCCACTTCAGCCATCAATTTATCACCCTTGGTTTTCATGTCTTCAGCCACTTCCATAAATTTGTAAGGAGTTTTACGGAAGGCAACGAGCTGAGGTATATTCGTAGACTGGCTTTTATTAGGTGTCTGGGTTTCAGGTGGCTCCACATGATTTTTTATAATTGACTGACTTAATTTTTCTTTTTCTGGAAGCTTAGTGGAATTCTCTGGCAAATCAATTGGTTGCCACTCACTAAAAGCTATGTCCTGGAGGAATTCAGTTTCGTTTGATTGACTTAGTTGATCGCTGGCCTTGAACTGAGCTATAAACATGGCCCCCCTGCTTGCCATCTCGTCAGTAATCTCAATGGCCTTGTTGGAGGCTGTACGGAAGCCAACAAACTCTGAGGATTCTTTTGGTCTGTTGCTTGGTGGCTTTGGTTCTGTTTCTTCCATATCTGCCAGCAACTTGGCGGCTCTTTTTTGCATTTCCTCTGAAATCACAATGGGTTTGTCAGAGGCTGTGCGGAAGCCAACGAATTCGGGAATCTCCATTGGCTGCCATTCTTCCAGAGGGATTTCTTGGAGAAATTCCGCATCACTAATATCCTTGGAGGTACTTGCATTCACTGTTTCTTGAGTTTTATCCCCGCTTGGCTCTATTTTGACTTCTTGGCTTAACTCTGGGATCTCCTTGATTGAATCTTCAGGAATTCCCATAGGGGTTTGCCACTCACTGATAGGGATATCATCCAATAAACTTTGTGTTAGGTCATTGGCAACCTCAGGCTTTGATTCTTCTGGCTCAGTTTTAAATGCATCAATCAAAAGTGGCTTGTCTTCGAGTTCCTCATCACTTAAAGACATCTTTTCTGTATTGTAGTTCTCCAAAAGCGAGTCTCCTTCCGACCAATTTTCGCAGATTTTGGAATCTGTGAAAATGCGGAAAATGTTTATGAGTTTTACTACACACAGACAGAGATCTAAGAGATCTTACCTGACTCCGACTGAACAATGGTTGTGCTTGCCTTGCCATCGCCAAAAAGGGTGTCCCCCAAGTTGCCTGGAACCGAGGGTTCAAATACATATATATATATATTTAAATAATTATATTTTATAAACACTTACCTCGAGTTTTAATATCACAGATTTCGGAGGCCTCAAAAGTAAAACCGATTTGCAATAAATCGGACTCCAGGGTCTCTAATTCAATCGAGGTGCACTCTGCGGATGAATTTGTATCCGAAAGATGGCTACGCTGATCCCGGGAGCATGAGAGTTTCGAAGGTTCTGGGGCCACTTTAGTTGGAAGATCAATTTGAGTACTAACAGCCGGCGGCTGGTCTTTGTTGGTATTAGAATTGGAACTGGGGTTGCTCAGCGAAAAGTATTCACGCAGGTTGAGTAAATTTTCACAGATTTTCTGCGAGGTGTTGGCGTCCAACTCGCACACAGTCGTGGCCGTTGGAGCCGTGTAATCCTCCTGCACGGAGAGGCCTGAGGAGCAGCTCAGCCGATCATCCTCCTCCTCATTGTCGACTTCTATGGCAACACTTGATACATTTCGAAGCGGAGGAGCTCGCTTTCTGGCGTAGGTTCTAATCTTTTTTTTGCGAAATCGAAACCATGGCGGCGACTCGCAGGTGGGCAGATGCTCTTGCTCCTCGTACGTCGGGGAGGAACAGAAATCACGCAGAATCATATCGACGAGTTCTTGGCCGGGCGCGGGTTCAGCATGCGTTCGCAGGAGGTCTTCTATGGAGATGAAATTAGTTGTGGTGGCCACTGTCCGATTCTGACTCCGGGTTCGCAGAGCTTGCAAGCTATCCTGACGATCCACATTATATATATTGGCCACTTCGGCGGCTATATTTCCCAGAATTTCATGATTCTCAGTTCCCGTTGCCGGTGGATTCTCGCATCTCCGGCTGCAATAGGTGACACAACTTGTGGATGGAGGACTCCTCGGCGCCTGATCCTGGTCCATATTGTCCTTAAATCAATTAAGTTTAATGTTATTAATTCATTTTATGTCAACAACCAAAACAATTACCCAATGTTATTATTATTATTGCATTCCGATAGGTTAACAGGCCGCGGCCATAAGAATCGAGGTAGAGAGGAGACAGGTCGAGCATATGATAATGTGGCAGCATTAATTAATATCGGTTGAGTTTTTAAAAACAAGCAATTACAACAATTCAATTAAATATATAGGAATTATGAACAAATAACTGTATTTTAGAAATAAACTGTGGCAATATTGATTGACGGCAAAGTTGAAATCTGAATATGTTGTTGCTCGGGAGACTTTATCGATGTAACGTATTTTCATATTATGCGTGACATGCGGACGCGAGGCCAAACTATCGATAAAAATTGACATTTGCACTTCGTCAATTTTGCATATAATAATTAAATAATAAAGGGCGAACGCCGACGCTGCAAAACGTTGTTTTTTATTGCTGCAATTGCTAAAGAATAGAGTTAAGTGCCACCCGAAAAACGCAGGCAGAACGGTCGCGGAATTGCAAGCAAGAGCCATAAGAAAAAGCAGCGACGGCCCAAAAGTGAAAGCCCCCAGAAAAAGTACAAAAGAGAAGGAGAAAGAGCGAGAGAGAGGAGACGAGACGAGAAAAGAGTCTGGGCGAGAGAAAAAAACGATTTTTTCAGAGAACACCGCGAATTTTTGTCATATTTTCCCATTTCTGTGTGCAGTGGAACGGGCAGACCGTGAGCTAAGACCTGGTGAGTGGATTTTCCGCCGATATTCCTCGTCCAAGATCGAAATATATGTATATATGTATGTAACCCCAACCGAGCAGCAGAGAACCCAGCGAAGCGAAGGCAGCAACAAGGAACGAGCAGGAACCAAGCCAGTACCTAACCAGCGCGCTGCCACAGAATCGCTTCAAGATTCTCAGCCACATTTACAGCGGGATCCAGATCCAGAGCCTGAGCCACGGGAGCCACCGGGAGCAGCACAGACCAGCAACCAGCGCCAACAGCACTCCACTAGCCGCCACCACGCTCCACAAACAGCCAGCCATCATGTTCGTCAACTCGATGACGTTCCGCGGCAACCCGGCGAACTATCATCAGCAGCAGCCGGCCCTGAACCACCACACGCTGGCGGCGGCGCATCATCAGCAGCAGCTGCACCACCATGCCGCCGCCGGCCACCTGGGCCACGTCGGCGGCGGTCATGCGGCCAGCAATCATCTGGCTGCCGCCGCCGTTCTCGGTCGGCATGGCCACAACTCTCTGGGCAGCGGGCATACGTCCAGCTCCTCCCACTCCACTGGCGTGGGCGTGGGCGTCGGTGGCGGTGCCTTGGCCAGCGGCACTAGTGGCGGCGGCGGCAGCGGCAATAGTTCGCCGGATAGCGGCAAGATCTATATCAAGAACCTGGAGCGGTCCATCGACAACAAGGCAGTGTACGACACGTTCTCCGTGTTTGGCAACATTCTGAACTGCAACGTGGCTAAGGACGAGGATGGCAACTCGCGCGGCTACGGTTTTGTGCACTTTGACTCCGAGGAGGCTGCCCGGGCGGCCATCGAGAAGGTGAACGGGATGCTGTGCAATAACCAGAAGGTGCATGTGGTTAAGTTTATACCACGGCGGGACCGGGAGCAGGAGAAGGCCACCCACTTCAAGAACCTGTACGTGAAGAACCTCAGCGAGGAGTTCACCGAGCAGCACTTGCGCGAGATGTTCGAGCCCTACGGCCGTATCACCAGTCACAAGGTATGTTCTTTTTGGTCACCTTCCCTCACGGCCCGAGGGTGTGGGTGGGTGGGTGAGAGGACTGCAGATGGACAACCATGTGGCACAGTTTCTCACGCACTCAGCCGCGCTCTTAGTTCCTCTCTTTGCCCCCTTGCCGCGCATGCTCAGGGGTGAGCGAGGTGTGCAAGCGGGGGAGGACAAGCGACACGGGGAGAGAGGACTTGCACTTGGCCCCTTTGAGCGGATTTGTTTATTTCATTGACTCTGATCCTTGCAGCTCATGCTGGACGAGGAGGGGCGCTCGCGACGCTTCGGTTTCGTGGCTTTCGAGAATCCACAATCGGCGCTGGCCGCCGTGATCGGCCTGCACGGCAAGCAGCTCGGCGACAACAAGTTCTTGTACGTGGCACGAGCCCTGAGCAAGGCCGAGCGGCAGCAGGAGATCAATCGGAAGCTGGAGGAGCGCAAGCGTCAGAAGGCCGGTCAGATATTCTACTATTAAGCCGGAGTAGCAGCTGGATCGCGAGAGGAGTTTACTCAGAACCCACATAAATACAATATACACACATATATAAACCCTATATAGCTATTTACGAGAAATTGTATCGGCAGCAAACATTCAGGCAGCTGGCAGGCAGAGGTAGGACGCAGGACACTAGTCCTGCCATTACACATTTAGACGTAGGCAAAAGTGTTGCAACACAGTTGAAATTTATAGAAACACAAACGCATAAGAAAACAGAAACATAAACAGAAGCAGAACTCGTACTCGAACTTGAAGGCGATATCGAATCGAAAGGATTTTCTAGGCATTAGGACAGCAGTTTCTTAGCACTCACTAGCGTTTTTTTGGAATTAGATGTTTGTCTTTACTGTTGAATTTAGTGAGCAGAGGCTTCGGTGTCAGCTTCTCGCCTAAAAAGAACACATTGCGTACGTATTTCGAACATGTATTTACCCCACACCCCAAACAATCGCTGGATCTTTAGCGTTGTCGAGCTACGCCCAGATGACATGAATATTTACACATACCTTATATATTATTATTAAAAACAAAACAAAAAACTAAACTAACAAACAAAAAAACGAAAAAAAACTAAAGGAAAAATGGAAAAAAATACAATTGATGTAATCCCTCTATTAACAATTGAAGCACTCACTCTACGTATATACATAAACATATATATATATATATATTTAATGTACACGCTGTAGTTAAAAAGCGTTTATAATAATACTCACACACAAACACACACACACACTCTACGCTATAACTAAAACTTTTGACGACGAAAGGAATCAAGTGCAACCATTGCGAAAGCGAAACCCTACACGTAATTTATATAGTAGACGCAGCTGCGGACAAAAGGAAGATTGAAATGAAGGAGTATAGAGATCGATGCTGAACAGGAAAAATATTTAGCAGCGGAACAGAACATGAGTATTAAAATTTTAGCAATTACAAGACACTTTTTGTAATTAATTGTACATTGTTTCAAGGTAGCAAAAACGAACATGAAACCATAAAACAGGACAGCAAAGACAGCCGTAAATGTAATGACAAAACAAAAACTAATTGAATATAATAACACAATGCAATGTTTAAAATCTTTTAGAATATTATTACGAAGGCACTATATAAACGAGAAGGAAACTCTGAGACCCTAAAGGAAAACGAAAATAGGCAGGCAGGCAGGCGTGTATACAATTTAACCCGAAGTGAAAGCAAATACATACATAATTTAAGATTATTGAGCTTAATTTTTAAAATGTTTCCAAGAACAGAAAAGCAAAAAAGAAAAACAAATAATATTGAGAAGAAAAAACCCAAGTAAACTCACTCTAAATTTGTAAGACTCAAATTTTGCGTCTACACACAAAATGTATAGTTAAAACAGTACCACAAGAGAACAAAAAATGAAAATTACCTAACAGAATAGTTATATAAACAATGGCAATATTTAGGATGGCATAATTAATTAATTAATGTAACCCTCCTCCCCCCTCATTTGACCATATTTATTTCCATTTACATTTCATTTCGAGTGGAGCTTACGATTCTAGTTTTTCAGGACAAATGTAGTAGTATTAGGCCTTCCACACACTCACTCACACACACAGACACACATATGCAATATGAATTTACAAGACAAAGAAAAAGAAAATTATCTAATTGAATAATATTTACACAAAATGTACAAAACAAAAGAAAAAATAAGAAAAACAAGATGAAAGCGAATAAGAAATTTATTTTCCTTTGCCAAGCAAATGCGACATACTTTTTATTATTATTACAAATTATAATTGTAATTGAAACTTAATTTTTGGTAATTGCTTTTGCAGAATTTACCTAAAATAAACAACAAACAAAACAAAACAAACGAGAAACCCAAAAAAGAGAACCCTTTTATAGTGCTAAATTTTTAGAGAGTACAACAAATGTTAATTGAAAATCTTACAAAAATTAATTGATAAACTAACACACAGCCATAAAACAAAAAATTCCCATTTTGAACACGAAACACACATTAAAAATTTACTCAATTTTGCACATTTGCTAAACATGGGACATTTAACGCGATTCAACTCACGAAAAATCTCACCTTTATTTCATTTCTTATTATTATTATTATTATTATGGCTTGGACTGCGGAAGTTCCACATTTTATTGACTAGCGAAGCCCACACAAGCAGCACAGAAGATAATACCGAGACACACGGATTATGGCGTATAATATATGCATTATATATGTAATTCCATTGAAACGAAACTCCTAATTATAACATATTACAAATACCTACTTATTAACAAACCTAAAACAAAAGAAAACAAAAAGAAACACGAAAAACACAAGAACAAAAAACCAAGCGAAAATGAACAAGAAAATGGAAAAACATTTAATGATGAAAATCAAGATGCAGTGAGCAGAGATATGTGAAACTTGAATAAAAATGCTTTTGCAAAAAGTGTTTGAAATTGCGACCCAGCGTGTATTTATTTAATTATTTTGTGGCCTTATTAAACAGGTTAAAATGTGGATTTAAAGATTACAGGAAAAATTATTATTTTTATAGAGGAGTTTTAATTTTTAAAGCATTTTCTTTGGTCCTGAATGGGCACAAGTTCCTTAATGGTTTTTAGGTGGAAATACAACAAGATTAGGTTTAAATACAATATCTAAAATTATGTTATAATTTATTAAGAATTTTAAAATCAAAATACACTCATTTTATAGTGGATACCTTTGAATTCCCTATAAACATTTTAAGTTCAGCTAAACACTTCTTTCTTTAATATTGTTTAATATGTTTCTAGTAATCCTTCTGCCACTTGAAGTACATAATCTCAAAAGTTAGCACCAGCAGACTGACAGCAGTGCCTCCTATATAAGCTATCCACACGTAGAACAAATCATCCCAAATGAGATCGTGATAGCCACCGGGCTCTGCCTGGTCCACACTGTAGTTTAGCTTGCCAATGGCAATGAGTTCGTGATAGGATCTCCTAAACCACAAATCATACAATCCACTGGCCAGGGTGTGACTCAGATATCTGTTGAAGGCATCTCGATATATAGAATTCCTGGCCATGGGCATGGTCACCGGCATAAATGGCATAAAGCTAATCTCATGCGATTTCCTAAAGGCAGGCCTGTGCATCTTGATCTGCTTCAGTTGGAGGAATGGCCAAAGGGTATTGGTTACCGGATAACCAAACGAAGTGTTCAGCTCATTCCGCTTGGCCAGAAACTCCACAGTCGAAGGGGTTATCTGGAAGACATCCAGATTCTTCTCCAGCAGATCCTTCCCTATGGAGTCCCTTAATGTCGGCAGCTCCTGTTGGGAAATGAAGATCTTGCCGTGGGTTCTTCGCAGGTCCTCGTAGCTCAGTATTTTGTAGGCAGCCGGCGGATGCACCAATAGCGTCGACAGATTGGCGCTGTAAAAGGTGCTGACTATTAGTCCTGCCATCATCAGCAGGCTGTAGAGCAGAGTGCGGCTGAGGAAGAGGCGATGGTTGGGCATGTCGAAGGACTGCGCCAGGATGGCTCTCAGGACATGATCTGCAAAAATGTTGCCACATCTTAAAGTGAAGTATCCCTGGCCCGACTCCAGGAGCTGGGCATTGACCAGGAGAAGAGCCAACACAACCATCAGGCCCAGGAAGTAGGGCCAACCCTTGAGGTTAAAGTACAAGCTGGACAGCGGCATGTCAGGCTCCACGGGCAGCATCAGGAACCAGCTGGTAATCTCCGCCACATAGCTGGGGTAAAAGGGTTCCGGGGCCAGCGTGGTCAGCACCAAAGGGAAGTCCACCAGTCCATCTCTCATCAGTCCTGAGGTGACATTGTGATCGGGCGTCTCGCTCTCCGGCACCAGGTCCCAACGCACTCGCAGTGTGGCATTCAAGCTGCTGGCAAAGTTCTTGTAGAAATGGGTGAGATATCCCGCAATCTGACGACGCCCCTCCTTGTCTTTATAGATCACCGAACGTGGCACCAGACTGTATGGAATAGTGGCAATGGGATATCCTTGTAGATTCCCAATCTGTGACTCAAAGTAGCTTCTGACTTGGACAAGCCGTCGCCGAAGCAACTTGAAGTGGGGAAAAGCACGGTAGCTGTAAATAAACTCTCGATTCGAACCCTTCAAGGCCAAGACATTAAGCATCTGATTGAACCGGCAGTCCTCGAATAAAGATGTGATATTGGTATCCATTGTGGCCATGAATAATACATGAGTTCCCCGCATATCCATTAGGTTTTCACACAAAGCTTTCATGAGCTCTTCCGCTGCAGAGTCTAAGCAAACTAAGGCCAGTATTTTCCTGCTAACTTTACCTTTAAGCTGATTACTTTGATAGCCATTAAAGGTGAGATAGGCAAAGCCTAAATCAAGGTCCTCTTCTTGCCAACAATCTCCTTTATTTTCTAGCAAAAGTATGGTTCGGGGGCTTAGCTCCAGCTTCAGGGAATGCAAAATACTTTTCAACGGCACATCCTGGGCTTCAACCAGAACGAAAATGATTATTATAATAAGCGATTTGGTACTCTTCCACATTTTGCGCTTTACTCGCTAAAAATTCTACGACAAATGACACCGCTCAGGGTTTAGTTTCTGCTTATTAGGGTCTAGAAATAGGCCACATTTATAGCCTTAATACATTATGCCATTACAGGCATATTTCTTAACGATTAATATTGGTAATAAGTGAAGTTAATAAGGCCTATTTGTGCTTCCCTTTCAGGCTCCACCTATGGTAGCCCAGCTCCAGCAGAAGCCCAAGGACACTGAGCATTGTTCCAGCCACAAAGCCAAGCCATACAATGGAAAAATCATCCCACTTCAGATCACAATATACTCCAGTGTCACTGTCCACCTTGTAGGAGATCTTTTGCAGAGCCCTCATCTCGATGAAGCTTCGCTTGAACCAATTTTCGTACAAACCACTCTCATGGGCTCTTCTCCTGTACGCAAGGAGCGACTTGTGAAAGGGGCAGTTATTCGTCAGCGACATGGTCAGAATCAGCGTCGGCAGGAACACTATTTCGCGGGACCTGCGGAAAATGGGTCGCTGGAGCCGGACCTGCATCTGCTTCAGGAATGGCCACAGGGTAGTGGTGACAGGATATGCATACGTTTGATCCATCTCTAATCGCTTTCTCTGGAATTCCGCCGAGTTTGTGACCTCGAACATGTCGCGATGAGCATCCATGAACTCCTGGCCCATGGCCTCCGTCATGTACTCTTTTTCGGCGGGAATGATAAGTATTTTCTGATTCAGTGAATGCATTTGTTCCCAGCTATTAATGAGGTCCGCCACCGGGGGATGCACCAACCAGGTCTCCAGAACGGCGGTGTAATAGTTATTCATAAAGAAGCCACCTATAAGGAGCATACCATAGATTGTCATCAGTTTCAGGGAGAGTCGTCCTGGCAGAACAAATGGCTGTCCCAGGATTCCGCGCAGGGATTGATCGTCAATGAAAAAACTCCGCCAGCTGGGACCCAAGCCGGCCTCAATGCGATGGGCATTGCCCAGCGCCACTGCCACCAGCAGCATCAGGGGAATCATGGTCTCCAGTCGCAGGCGCTGGAGGAAACGAGAGCGGGGAATGCCAGGCTCCATGGGCAGCATCAGGAACCAGCTGGACATCTCCAGGGGAACGTTCTGCTTCGCCGACTGCAGGTCGAGTCCATCAATGCCCAGCGGAAAGTCGACGCCAGCCATTTTGGCCAGTTGAATGACCATGGCCAGATGGGTCATGCCCTCCTCCGGAACTAAATCCCAGCAGATTTTGAGCGTAGCGTTGATGGTGCTTGCATAAATCCTCATAAAGTGCCACAGGTATCCCGCCAACTGACGACGGCCATCGGGAGTTCTATAGGCCACAGTTCGTGGCATTATATTGTCGGGGAGTATCTTTAGGGTATAGCCACCCAGATCCTTCAGTTGCGGCTCAAAATACGTATTAATTTCCATCACATTTCGTTTTTTAAGCCGAAATTCTGGAAATGCCTGGTAACTGTAGACTGTTTCCCTATCTGAGCTCTGAAAAGCCAGCACATTTAGCATTTTTTCTTTAAAACATTCCGAAAATAAGCCATTTATTTGGACATCTGAAGCGGCGAACAAAATGGTGTGAGTATCGCGCATATCCTGCAGGCTTTTGTAAAGAACTTGCATTGCCTCATTTTCGTTTTTGTCCAAGCAAACTAGAACCAAAATCTTTCTATTGAAACTATCCTTCAGATACACACTTTCACTCGCATTGAAATTCAATATTGGCACCGTTTCCCCAAAGTCCGTTTGGTTCCAGCACAGGCTTTCGTTTTGATTTTGAAGCAAAAAGATAGTTTCATACGATAACTCCACATCCAGAGACCGCAGAATATTATTCAAGGGCTCACTGTATATATCCACAGGGATTATGGTGACTATTACCAAAAGCCTCAGCCACATTTTGAAGCTGACCACTCCAAGCGATTCGCGTAAACAAACTGCAGCTTGGAGGAACTTAAATACAACTGGGGTTAGGGTAATTACCACAAAACCAGATAGGAATCAGTCAAGGAACCGAAAGACAATAACAACTATATAAGGTCATGGTTTTTAATTGCTCGAAAGGGGCGAGGTAGAAATGCATTTGTGGTTTGTTTTGGGTTAAGAAAACCAGTTTGGATCAGAAGGAAAAAATTAATAAAAGTAAATAAGTTTGAAAAATGAAAACAAATGGAAAAACGATAATGAAAAATATTTTATTTTTAAGTAAATAAATGTGAGTTACGTTATATATCAATAAATTAAAGTAAAATACTAAAATTTAGATTCACAGTATTCACAGTTCACTAAATTAAACAATTTCCGAAAAAAAAAATGAAAAAGTCATCCATTTCCTGTTGTCAACGGTTTTTTGCCAGTTTATAAAAGTTTACAGATTTGAATAGGTTCCTAACAGCAAGCAGTGCCGACCAGCAGAATGTGATAGGGTAAGCAGTGGAAATAAGCCAAATTTGGTTGGGCTAATCAGTAGAAAATATTGCAAGCAGTCCAAAATATATTTCTCTATTTTCAAGCTCCCCAACTCCGGTCAGACTATCATAAAAATGACAAAAATTTCAAGACCTCCAACTCTGGTCACATTATCATAAAATTACCAAAATTTACCAGCAACATTTTTTATTATTATTTACCAAAAGTTAATGGGTTATATATAAACGGTATTTATCGCACAAATCGACGGTAATGGTTTAGTCGAGCGTCAAGCGGTTGACACTCGCACGAATTTCGCCAATAAATCGCAATTTGTGGCTGAAGTTGTGTAATTTGCAAGAAGAGTGCGAGGCGGACGGGGCAAAAACAAAAACAATGAGAGATCGCGCGATATTGCGTCGATGACGTAGCCGCTCCGCCGCGTGCGTGCAGATTAAGATTAATTTCAAATTTAAAAACTATAATCTTTTGCGTTTCGGCTAATCAACAAAAACTCCTTTCTCTTTATTATTACTCTCTTTACATTAGTACCGTTAAGCAGCGAAAGATAGAGAGAGTGAGGGAGGCGAAACGATAGCAAAGGCAACGCCAGCAAACAAAACTAAAAACACTCAAGCAAAACGGAGACGAACGACAGAAAAGGCAAATATACACACAAAACAGAGTTTGTCGGAAATTATCAAAATTACAATTAAAAATTCTCGAAATCGGATTGGCAGCAAAGCCGCGCCCAGCGCCCCCAACAGCACCAGCCACCGCTGACCGCCGAACGAAATCATGAACGCCCTGCTGCGCCACAAGGGACGCAATCTGCGGACGAGCTACCTGGTCCAGAACCTCAACCAGCGATGTAAGTTTCCAGCCACAGCAACGAAATCACAGGAGGGACACCAGACAGGGCGGAAGAGAAGCCAGTGCATGGAAACTTTCCATTGATTTTACCCCTTCTGATGTGTGCGAGCGAGCTATCCAGTATTTTGTTTTGGCTGCATATTCGCCACAACAGCTGATTGCTAGGCCTTCCGAATTCTATATTTCTATAATTTCCCTGACACACGCAATCGAGTGATATAAGTTGAAAATCCGCAGGCTTAGTTGCTAATTTAATTACTCACTGTTTATTTTAGTTTTTTTTTTGTTTTTTGTTTATGTGGACTTTGAATCGCGCCATTTGAGCATCTTATCTTTGTAAAACTAGCTTAATTGTGTCTTAAAAACCAGTTTTTTTGTTTACTTTATAAAGAATATGGAACAAGTTTTGCATATATATATTCTTTGTTATTTTGTATTTATTTTCAGTCTGAAAAACATAAACATTTTATAATTTCAAGACAGTTTAAATCCAAAAATTAGCTATAAAGATTCCACTGTAGTTACTGAACAGCAAATCTATTAGATTAGCACTTGTATTTACCCATTTTTGAGCAATTTTCGTAGAGAAATCTTAGCCTGTACATGTCACTCACAAATTTGGCATTATTTGCGAAACGAATTTAGAATTTTAGAGAATTTCTCAGAATTTCCCTATAGCATACGACAGGTGCCAAAGACAGGTAGATAATCTGTGCCAGACACTGCGGCACCTACGAAAAGTACAGTCACGCAGAACCTCTAAAATCAGGTTTCAAGTGCACTCAAAAATTAGGTCTAAAATGGAAATATAAAATGTTTAAAAAGAAATGAAAAAGAGGTCAGAAATCGTCTACACTTTCTCCTCCTCCTCCTCGGCTCCTTATTCCTCATTCACTTACCTTGAGCACTTGCCAAGAGTGAATAAGCGAAAAAAATAAGAAAATAGTACGAAAAAGAAAAGGAAAAGTGTGCTTGTTGTAAACAATTGCATGTTTGCAACATCATTTATTTATAGAGGAGGAAAATTTGCGGCGCTGGGAAGGTTTGTGCGGGATTTACATAAGCTATAGACTCCACCAGGTGTTAAGTCTCGAACGTCGCCGGCGATCTTTGCCTTTTCCATTATCAAATTGTTGTTGCGTCTAGCTCCAAATCTTTCAAATCCCAATAACAAAACGTTATCAAAGCTTATCACCAGCGAAACTTTTCTTGTTTTTTGTTCGTTTTGTGATTATTAATTTATTGTGCGGTTTTGTTTTCACTCTTTGTTTGTCTTTTTTTGTTTTTCCCCTCCAATGCCGGCTGTTTAAGATTGTTGAACTGATTTCATTTTCTTAGAAAGAAAGAAAATGTGTTTCGGAAAAGCCTTCGACTTGTGGGGGGTACTATTTCCTATATATTCAGTTCATTGACCTAAAGAACAATTTATTTATAGAAAATGTTATTCCCTTGTTATTCTTGTTAGTAATACTGAATCCTTGAAACCAATTACAGATCTCAAATCAAGTTGTTGTGCCTGCAGCTCGATCCACTCCACAGATGGCATCGGCAAAGCAGATGAGCGGCCACGGAGATCCGTATCCACTTCGTTGCTGGAGATAAGCAAATCCCTGGGCTCCTGCCAGCTCTACGGTCACCGCAGGTTCCAGACACCGACCAGTTATGGATACCATTACTCAGGCCATGGATTCAGAAATCTTCACGTCAGTCGCTGCCTGTTGGACACGTCCAGCTCGAAGATCGATGTCACGGTCAAGAAGCTGAAGAACCAACAGAAGGAGAAGGTCGAGGAGATCATGAAGGAGGTGGCCAATGGCCAGACAATGGGAGTGGCTAAGGGCGCTGCAGTCACTGCCACTGCCGACCCTGAGAAACCGAAATCTGATAGTGCAACGGTCGGCGAAACGTCTGTGACGTCTGGATCAGCGACCACTGTGGCCAAATCCACGGACAAATCTGTGGCCAAGCCAAAGAAGCCACTGGGCACACGCATTTGGGACGAACTGGTGCACTACTATCACGGCTTTCGCCTGCTCTTCATTGACGTGGCCATTTGCTCGAAACTGCTCTGGCGGGTGCTCAATGGCAAGACTCTGACGCGGCGCGAGAACAAGCAGCTTCAGCGGACCACCTCGGATTTGTTCCGTCTGATTCCCTTTTCTGTCTTCATCATTGTGCCGTTCATGGAGCTGCTGCTGCCGCTGTTCATCAAGTTTTTCCCCGGCATGCTACCCTCTACGTTCCAGACCTCGAACGATCGGCAGGAGAAGCTGCGGCAGTCTCTGAATGTTCGCCTCGAGGTGGCCAAGTTCCTGCAGCAGACCCTTGACCAGATGCCCGTCCAGCACAAAGAGCACAGCAGCGAGGAGGCCAAGCAGTTTGAGTCCTTCTTCACCAAGATCCGCAATCCCAACGAGGCCGTTAGCAACGATGAAATCATCAAGTTCGCCAAGCGCTTTGACGATGAAATTACCCTGGATTCTCTGTCGCGGGAGCAACTAGCGGCCCTCTGCCGAGTGCTAGAGCTGAACACGATCGGCACTACCACACTGCTGCGCTTCCAGCTGCGCCTCAAGTTACGCTCCCTGGCCACCGATGACCGGGTGATTGCCCGCGAGGGCGTCGACACCCTGGATCTGTTCGAGCTGCAGCAGGCGTGTAAGGCGCGCGGTATGCGTGCCTATGGCCTCACGGCCGAGCGGCTGCGTTTCCAATTGAAGGAGTGGATTGACCTGTCGCTGAACGAGCAGGTGCCACCCACGCTGCTGCTTCTGTCACGAGCCGTGCTCATCTCGGACGACAGCAACACCACCGACAAACTGAAGGAAACCATGCGCGTTCTGCCGGATGCGGTGGGAGCCCACACACGTCACGCCATCGGCGAGAGCGAGGGTAAGGTGGACAACAGGACTAAGATCGAGATCATCAAGGAGGAGGAGCGCAAGATTAAAGAAGAGCGCGAGGAGGAGCGTGAGGAGACGATCGCGAAGCGAACGGCCATCAAGGAGGACGTTCCCTCTCCATATGTGTTCTCCAAGAAGATGGCGACAGCCAACGAAACTCTCGACGCCAAGGTGAAGGTTGCAGTGTGTGAGACCGATAAGAGCATTTCTTCCACCGATGTCCAGTTGCTGTCCGATGCTTTGAAGACCCTCTCGTCCGATAAGCAGCTTGTGGTTGAGAAGGAGACGATCAAGGAGCTGAAGGAGGAGCTGGCCGACTACAAAGATGATGTTGAGGAGCTGAGAGAGGTGCGCCAGGTGGTTAAGGAACCTGTGCGCGAGAGTCGAGCGGCGAAGCTGCTCTACAACCGGGTCAACAAGATGATTGCGGAGCTGGATACGGTGCTCCATGATCTGGAGCATAGGCAGCACCAGATCAAGCAGGCAGATACCAGCGATTACACTCCCGCCAGCCCGGACAAGGTGTCGAATATGGTGCATATCGACGAGCTAGTTTCCACAATTCGCCGTGTGAAGGAGGCCTCGGACGAGGAACGCTTCAAGGTGGTCGAAGATCTTCTGGTTAAGCTCGATGCGGACAAAGATGGCGTGATTTCAGTGAACGAGATCACCAAGGTGGTGCAGAGCATCGACAGCGAGGCCCTCAAGATCGACAAGAAGCAGCTGGAGGAGTTCACTGAGCTGCTGTCCAAGCAGGCCACGCGTCGGCGACACGAGGAGATTGTCCGCATTGATGACCTCATGAACAACATCAAGGTACTAAAGGAAACCAGCGATGAGGCGCGTCTCAAGCACATTGAGACCGTTTTAGAGAAGTTCGATGCCGACAAGGATGGCGTGGTGACGGTTAACGACATTCGCAAGGTAATTTTCCCCGAAAAACCTTGAGCCCAATATTGTTTCTCAGATTATATGTATCGTTACCAGGTAATGGAATCCATCGGCCGCGACAATATCAAACTAAGCGAGAAGGCCATTGAGGATCTAATCGCTATGCTAGAAAAGGAGCAGGTCCTGCAGGCCGAGCAGAAGATTGAGAAGGCGATTGCGAAGAGCATGAAGGAGGCAGAAAAACTGAAGAGTGAGGTGGAGAAGACGGATAAGGACCTGGCCAAGCTAGTTAATGACATTCACGACTCGGCCAAGGAGATTCAGGACATTGCCCACGAACTAGGGGCCAAGCCGTCCTCTTCGGACAAGCTCGCCGATAAAGCTAAGCCGCTGAAGGCGGAGGTATGTGCTCGAGGGCGGGATTTCCTTTTTCTACTATATTTTAATGTTATAATTGTTCTTTTTTTTAGCCTGCATTCAAGGACACGGCCAAAACGCTTAAGGACAACGCCACGGACCTCAACGAAAGGGCACCAAAAGTGCCATCGGGGAAAAAAGATGATCCCAAAAGCAGACCGCCAACGACAGACTCGGCTGGCTCCGATCGAAGCGGGAAGACTGGCAGTGGGGGCAGCGGCGGCGGCAGCGGAAGTACCACGACAGAAGCGGTTCTGCGAGAGGCGGCTGAGCGGCAAATAGAAAAGATTCTGCCCCAGACGGACATTGGCCTGCCGCCCACGTTACAAACCCCGCAGCACCCGACAGCGACAAAGAAAGCAACGGCCACGGCCAGCGTCAGTGCAAATCTGTCCTCTTCGAATTCGACCAAGAAGATGCTCTGACCGACCGAGGACGAGTCGAAGGAGGGAGTACCTAAGCCCAAGTGATGATGTGGTGGAGATGGAGTTCGGGGTGAACTGGAGTGAGAAGTGGCTGCTCGTATGTTCAGAATGTTCTGAATATAATATGAATTGATTGTTAACACTTAACATAAAGCAAGGGAGAGTTCTGTACTTAACGCCTTGCTGTAGTTCGATATCTTCTCTAAGTAATGCACAAGAAAGCGATAAACTATTATAAATATATATTAATAACCACACTTAATCCTATGTATCTTGATTTTAAATGTCAAATGTCCCCTCATATATATGTTTGTTACGTACCTCCTCCCATTCAATTTCCCAATCCACGGACGACTTCACTTGGCCCCATAAACAATATTAGCGAAGCGATTGTGATCATTAAGCGAAATGTTAATTTACGATTTATAATCTGTGCTCTATAAGAACTTGAGTGTATTTACAGCAAACAACTGAATTAATTGTAGGCGACGAGATATTGAATTTGAATTGAAACCGCGTGATAACTCTAAACAATAATAAAGTGTGTGCTTGAAAACGAAATAGTTAAACAGAATTTGTAAAGTGTTTCGCAATAAAAGTTAGTATAAAATACCAAATTGTGTGATTATTATTCGCTGTGTTTAAGTCTCATCCAACGACTGGCACAGAACAGAAATATTTAACGAAATTAAAGCTCATTTTTGGCAGAAAACAAAAGCCTTTGGAAGCATTTTAAATAATGAACTCGAATTCGAACCGAAGAATGGCTCTTACAAACCGCATTGATTGCTGAGAATTATATTTTTGCATTGTTTATGGCCCTGGGGGAGGCAAATAGTGTGCCGGGATCTAGCCTGCTTGCCTGAATCGCTGGCTGGCTGTGATTCGCAATCGACAACCGCAAAACCCCAACTTTTACGGCAACCATCAGGACTTTGGCCGAGGCCCAGTTAGTTCTGGAGCTGGGATGCAGTGCATTGCCAGCCGGCAGCATCATGTCCTGGGCAATAGAAGTAATAAAAATTACCACAAAATGTTCGAAAATTTCATCTTTGCTTGGCCACTGACCCATAAATTCCCATCATATTCCCCCAAAAATCGGCCAAGGGGAGGAAGTGTGGTACTCGTAAAATATTTAAAACTACTTTCAGATATTTTGGCATCCCCTTTGCCGTGGAAACACACGCAAGAATCTTGTCGTTAATTTCAACATCTTTCAAATAAACTATTGGATTCTGTGATCTATGGGAATCTAGGATCCCATAACATTCATCAATCACAATTTGTGCGGCAAATACCAAGTAAATACAGCGAAACTTTCGCCCCAACAACGAAATCGAAAACAAATAAAGGCAAACCGATGGAAAAGAATAAAACGGAAATTTATTTAAAGGTAAATAAAACCGCCAAAATGCGAAACAAGCCAAATAATAATAAACTTCAGCCCCGTTGGGAGCCAGCGAGCTGCTGCTGGCCAAGTGAGGATTGTTGTTTGCAATCAGGCAAAACCCAACAACCGCAGACAAGCCAACTCAGAGGACCAGTGCTGGCGGAGTTCCTTGTTCTGGACTGACTGGCCCCGGACGGGATGGACAGGAAAGTTGTGCTGAAAGTGTCTCGGCGAAAGTTTGCTCAGCTGAAAGTGCTTCGAATGCAACAATGAAACCAGAAATCTGCCATGAATTGCAGACAATCAGCGACAGAGACCGTAAGACAGACAAGCGGACCCGGCGAATTTAAAGTATTTTTGCCATGGAATGAAGTTAATAAGTCTGAAGCCAACGCCCCGTAGAATCTCTGTGCCAATGAAATAAAGCTGCAAGACATGACGACAAACTCCAGCGGGGAAAAAATTCGCAAAATTATTTGAGGAAATGTTACAAAACAATTAAAAAGTTGCAAGACTTTCATGAGTCAATCAAAAGACCGGGAACCGCAACGAGTTTCAGAAAGTTCCTCAACTTTGCGCCACTTTAAATGCCAGGACAACACGGGCCAGCAGCAGACAGCACAATACGCATACGCCCTGTTGTACGGCATGTGTGAGTGGATGGGTGGGGGCGGGGGTTTGAAAAACATCCTTTGCCCTCGACTTATGCAATTTGTCCTTGCTGAATTTTATTTTCTAGGCAATCAGAGCCAGAAGCCGAAAGCGAAACTTTAAAAACTGCTGCAGCTAAACAACGGACGGAAGTGGAGGGACGGGACGGGAGAGGACGGGACCAGGACTGTCAGAAAGTCGGGGCTGTCAGTTACGGCCCTTGGCATGTGCTCCACATATATCGCATTATAACACGAGATGAGCTAGTCGGAGGCGGCGATGCACACCAGATGCAGATGCCTAAATGAATTGCTGCCTTTCCAAAATTTAATTTATTTTCTGTTCGGTTTGCTCTAGTAGCTGCATTTTCCAATTAAAATCGATAAAGATATTTTTTTCCACTCAAATTAAGTTTGTTGGAAATAAACTGGTTAACTGAAAGAATTTTATTTAATTGAAAAAATATAAAAAACCACTTGTTAAGTTGCAGGCCGAGCAGAAGATTGAGAAGGCGATTGCGAAGAGCATGAAGGAGGCAGAAAAACTGAAGAGTGAGGTGGAGAAGACGGATAAGGACCTGGCCAAGCTAGTTAATGACATTCACGACTCGGCCAAGGAGATTCAGGACATTGCCCACGAACTAGGGGCCAAGCCGTCCTCTTCGGACAAGCTCGCCGATAAAGCTAAGCCGCTGAAGGCGGAGGTATGTGCTCGAGGGCGGGATTTCCTTTTTCTACTATATTTTAATGTTATAATTGTTCTTTTTTTTAGCCTGCATTCAAGGACACGGCCAAAACGCTTAAGGACAACGCCACGGACCTCAACGAAAGGGCACCAAAAGTGCCATCGGGGAAAAAAGATGATCCCAAAAGCAGACCGCCAACGACAGACTCGGCTGGCTCCGATCGAAGCGGGAAGACTGGCAGTGGGGGCAGCGGCGGCGGCAGCGGAAGTACCACGACAGAAGCGGTTCTGCGAGAGGCGGCTGAGCGGCAAATAGAAAAGATTCTGCCCCAGACGGAC
>VNJN01010296.1:0-10182 GCA_008042485.1 Drosophila mayri | reverse complement strand
TCTATCCAATAGCCTCAGGGTCACATCCGGCGTCCCACAGGGTAGTCACCTTGGACCACTGCTATTTACATTGTTCATCAATGATTTGCCGCAGGTTCTAACCAAATCCAAAGTACTTATGTACGCTGATGACGTTAAACTTTGCTTGCAGTATAGGGACAGTTCTCGCCAATCAGACCTACAATCGGATCTTGATAACTTCCAAGCATGGTGTCATGCTAACGATTTACATCTCAACAGCTCAAAATGCAAACTTATGACATTTTCACATGTTACTTCCCTGCTTGCAACCTATATGCTTAACGACTGCTCTTTGGAAAGAATTACTATTGTTGATGATCTGGGTGTCCGCCTGGATCCTAAACTTTCGTTCAGTAAACATATTTCTTGTATGGTTAACAAAGCCAGAGGCATGCTGGGATTAATTAAAAGGTGGGCGAAGGAATTCGATTCTCCTTATGTAACGAAGACTCTCTTTACTTCGTTGGTTCGTGCTGTATTGGAGTATGGTTCGTGCGTCTGGAGTCCTCAATTTGGAGTCCATAGTAGCCGCATTGAATCTGTCCAAAAGAACTTTTTGCTTTTCGCCCTCCGTGGCCTACCCTGGGATGCCAACCTTAGATTACCGTCTTACTCTAGTAGACTTCTCCTACTTAATCTACCTTCTTTAGCTAACCGTAGGACTATGCTTGGCGTCGTTTTCCTACATAAACTTATTCACGGGAATGTGGGATGTTCCCCGTCTTTCATCTAGAAACTTTATCCCTTTAGTAGTTAACCACTGTAGGCGTGAGTTTGAAGTACATAAAACCTTTAAGGGTACGGATTACAATTGCCTATTTAGTAGTATTGAAGGCATAGAAAGCCTTCAAAAACTAAAAAGTGTATTGCTTGTAGTACTAGCCCGTAGTATATCTTAATTCTTCCTCGTTATATTCTATCTGTGGAACAATCTTCCGCAAAGATATAAGACAATTGGGGTCGCAACTCAGTTTAAATCTTAAATTATGAACTATTTACAATAATGGAAAATAACAAAATTTGTTAATATTAATAAATTATAAGTCTATGTAAGTAAATATGTTTTTTAATAACCACTGTAAGCGTGAGTTTGAAGTACATGAACCCTTTAGGGTTTTATGTACAGATTACAATCGCCTATTTAGTAGTATTGAAGGCATAGAAAGCCTTCAAAAACTAAAAACCGTATTGCTTGTGGTCCTAGCCCGTAGTATATCTTGAATCTTCCTCGTTCTATTTTATCTTTTATTTCTCGCGTCTATCAAGTACGCGTTTCGTGCCGTATGTTACACGGCTGCGCCCCTCTATCGGTTGGGTGGGAGGTGGGCGTAAGACACGCGCGAAAAAAATAAACATGTTTCTCACATGGTCAATTGTATGTTGCCTGTTCCCGTGTTGGAAAACCATCAGATTTGTTTATTTATGCGCCAGGTAATCAAACAAAAAACATCGTATACCACAAAGCACTACAATGATAATAATAATAATTATGATTCACATGATTAACAATAAAGCGATTACTTACTTTTAAATCCTTATATATTATAATTTTTTATTCACAACGCCCTATCACCAGGGTAACGGTTCTGTTCCGGAGAATTTTTTAAAATACGTAGGCACAAAAACTGCCACATTACAAATCTTTTTGACAGGACGAAGTCTGTCGGGTCACCTAGAATTAAATAATTATATTTCTGTTTGATCCATCTTTTTGAAGTATAAGTATAAGTATTTGAAAAACTGAGGTAAGATTCATTTCATATGGCTTTGCTTTTTCTTTTGCTTCTGAAAAATGCAGAAGTCGCAGTCAAAATTAAAAAAGCAACCAAAATCAAAAATCAGCTAGAGTAACTAACCAACCTAAAAATCGATTGCTGGGTTGGGAGGTTGTTGCGTCCGCTAGAAAACCAACTCAATCCCCCAGCTAGGGAATTTGGTTGCGAAGGCAGTTTTTCTTTCTGCTTCTGAATTTCATCATTCACTGCGAGGATGCCCAGATCCCGGTGGATGTTTTCGTTGCGAACATACCAAAGTGCCCCAGTGATAGTTGTCAAGATTTTTGATTGTGCGCGCTGTATGATGTCTATTGTGCTGATGCTCGCGTTCCCCCACAGCTGGGAGCCATACATAGAGTAGTAATTTGTAGTCCAGGCACAATAGCAATCGTCAGTTTATGATCCAGTGGAGGCTGCTGGCTTTTAGTTTTAGGTGCATCTTCTTGCATTCGATGTGCTTTCGCTAGGTTAGTCGTCTGTCAAGGTGGACGTTACTTCGTTAGCTTGGGGGATCTACATACCGTTAGTGAAAGCGGAGGGCATGTTTGTCTATTAAGAGTAAACGTTACATGTTTACACATTTGTTCTTTTATGTTAATGCGCCAGTCGGACATTAACCTTTCCACTACTACTAGATGATTAGATGATTAGAGCGACTAAGGATAGCAGTATCGTCGGCGAACGTCGACGTTGTTAGTTGTGCGGTCGTAGGATACCCGCAGTATACAAAACATATAGACGCGGACCCAGTGCGCTTCCTTGTGGAACTCCAGTATACTCGCTGTTCGAAGGCTGAGCGTTTTTCGGAGGTTGATCTGTTCACTTGCTCGACGGTTCCGTGGTTTCTTCGGAAGCCAAATTGGTGTGCTAGGATAATATTGCAAGCTTCCAGATGTGGTATTATGCAAGTTAACAAGCATTTTTCAAACAATTTAGACAAACAAGACAGAAGGTTTATTAATCTGTACGATGACGGAATTGTGTAGTCTTTCCACGCTTCGGTATCATTATAATGACGGATATCTTCCACTTTTTTGGAAAATAGCCAAGATTATTGATCCCGTTAAATAGTTTGCAGACTACCTCTATAGTGCATTTTGGAAGTTCGATCAGCATCCTTGGTGTTAGTAGGTCACCACCGGGACCTACCCCTTGGTTTGAGCCCTCTTATGACTTTTTTGATTTCGTTCGGCCGGAATGAAGGTGCAGTTGGCTGAGGGGTAGCTTCTGGCTGAGTTACTGGCAGGAGGAATGAATTTGAGGCAGGGTTTGGCTGGAGATGTGTAGCGAATGTTTCAGCTGCGTGGCACTTATTTGTCTTAAACAATGTATAAGTTTTTTGTTTTAGCACATCTGAACCAATATAAAAAAGCTTGTCTATTGTTTTTCATAAAATTGTGGTTCAGTGTCTATTCGCTTATATTGGGTTACCACAGATTTTTTGTTTGGTTAACTTTTTCATTATTTTCCTTAAAATCTATTAAGTTACAGCTTTCCCAGAGATCAGGCAAAGCACGTCAGCTCAGTTCGGTAGTTCGAATTAAATTGTCGTTCCAAATGGTACGCAGACTTTCTCTAAGGCTGACGAATCTCCTCAGCGCTGCGATGAAAAAATCCATCGAAAGATCCTGGACCACTTCCAAATAAGCAGTCTTCGTAGAAAAGCAGACAACGATGGCGATATAGCACTTGTGGGGTGCGTTTTTTCTGGCCTCGGCCATATGATAGAATTATAATAATCCACTCCTGTGGTGTGAAAAGCTGGATTAGGCTGCACTCTATTTGCTGGCAGGCTACCCATGGCGTGCTTCCAAGTAAAAGACTTCATTTGAAAACATCGGACGTATTTCTTGATAACGCTGGCGACGAGCTTGCGGCCTCCAATCGGCCAGTGCCTGCCGTACTGCGGCAAGGAACACCAGCCATCCTGCATGCAAATACTTCTCATGATAATAAACGATGATTGGCTTGGTGACTGGATGATCCTTGGGCAACAGTATCGGATGCCTCGTATCGAAGCCCAAGATATCCATACTCCCAAGTTAACCTGTTGGATGCTCCTCAAAAGAAGCACAGTTCCAGAGTTGACCCGACAAGCAATAAAAGGTACAATCGAAATCTATGGCTTCCTTGACGTTTACGATTAGCTCCGCCAATAAAAGCGCTGCGGAAAGTTCTAATCTTCGAATTGTTAAGGCCTTCAATGGAGTTACCCTTGACTTGACACAGAGCAGATGAACTTTTGATTCTCCATTGGTCTCTGATCGCAAGTATAGACACGCTCCATAAGCTGACATTCTAGCATCGCAGAATCCATGCAACTCAACGGAAGCCCGTGGTTGCTGTACGAATCGTGGAAATTTTAACTTCTGCACAACCGATAACTGTGAGGTCAACTCCCTCCATGACGAAAGAGTGCGGGCTCTGGCTGTGCGTCATCCCAATCCGCGTTCGGACTCCATAGAGATTGCAGAAAAATCTTGGATTTTGTGATAATTGGAGCTAGAATTAGGTGCAATAATGAATGATGTTTCATTCCACAATATTTGCAGTGAGTCGACTTGCATTGCTGCAAATTATGTCCCTTGCGCAAACAGTAGAGGCAAAGGTGCAACTTCTTTGCTTCTCTATATCAAAGATTCGGATTAAATTTTAAAAATCTAGAACACTTCGGCAAATAATGATCCCACGCATCGCAAAATAAGCATATCAAATTATTTGAGTTATTAGCCGAAGCAAGTTTTGTCCCACCTGCTGGCTTGGTGTTTGAGTTACCAAGGCTTGATCCAAGTTCTCCATCATCCTGCACCTCCTTTCCAAAAACGACTCCATAGCATCCCAAGCGGGCAGCTCAGTGATTGATAAATCCTCTTCCCATTTTTCCCGCGTCCTCTAATCCAGCTTCCGAGTGACGATGTGATTAGAAGCCCATCCAGAATTTGCTGTGTAGTGGCCAGGGTTCGAATTGCTCGCAGATGCGAATTCATGCAGTCACTGAGCATACGAGGACCATTCGATGATCCCTTCTCGACTCCCTTTAAACCGAATATTGCCTGTACTTGTGCCTGAATGTGAACTTTATTATCAAATCGATTACCCAGCAAATGCATAGCCTTTTTCGAATTAGCATTTGAGCGAGCGTATGATTTCCAGAGCCACGCCGCCCAAACTCGAACGCAAATATTGTAGTTGTTCAATGTCGCTTAGCTCGTCGTCATTTCCGATGACCGTAGTGAAAGTCGCAAGAAAGTCCGACTTGCGATAAGCAGCCAAGCCTCGGCTTAGTTTCGCCATCACATCGATGTAAACCTCGTCAAAATCACTCCGATGGTGGCTAGAGATCTCCGCAAAATCCAGCCTTTCCAACGATGTCTGCGCAGAATCAAATGCCTGGTTTCCATTGCACTCTCCAGTCAGCTTCGTCAAACTGATTAACCGCATCCGTGTTTAAATAAAACTTCATCGAGCTTATATGCCGCAAAATAGATTGGGATTTGACTCGGTAGTAGTTAACGTCACTTGTGGATTCATTTTGAACCCGGACCGAGTTTTTCGTATCAAATATTTTTTGGTAACCAGAGAAAAAAAATAAAATAATATATCTGACAGCGTTGAAGGCACAAAACACCATATCCCTTTTACCGCGAAAATTTAGAGGTTAACAAGCGTCGCCGAGATGCAACGGATGCAACCTTTCACTTGGTTGTTGTTGTTCTTGCCGATAAATTGCATGCCTAGCAACAGCGGATATATGTAACTGGCAACCGAATGTATGTATGGCTATATGTATTATATATAATCTATGTATGTTCATGTGTTTGTGACCGAATGCCCGAAAACGACAGCGAAACAAAGCGTTTGTTTAAACTATATTAACTACGATCACGTCGGGGTCACCAAAATATTTATGGGGAAGACAAAAAATATGTCACATTTGTATATCAATTATTTAACAACGCACGACTAGGTAATTTTATGTATAGCATTTATTCGGTGCGGCAGACGGACTGTGTCCAAGCTCGGCTCACAGATCTTCATATAAACATATGCAGGCTCAATGTAGTTGCTGAAAAGATAAGCGACAGATTTGTGATACAAGAAAGATAAGCAAAGAGAAGCAAAGAGCGCTGCAGGTGCCTTCGCACACCTATTCTAGCATGACTAGGCGCTGACGATCTGCTCCGAACAGAAATGTTGATGAGATTAGCTGAAGACGACAGAAAAAGTAGTGTTAAATTGTAAACATAAACTCATTCTCTCGTTTACAAAAAAGGAAAGTACATATATATTCAATGTTAGAAGATTACCCACATCGTTTTAATTGATACCACAAAAATTGTGAATAGTGGAGCTACCTTTCCACTCGCATGCCGATGTTGAGATTGTTATATAAATTCAACATAGGTACAGGAAACACATAATAGCTGAAATATAAAGTTGTTGGCCAGTAGTGAAGCCCTACGCTTTGCTATCATTGCGTTTACATTAAATGGCAAAATAATTACAAACATTTTGAGAAATGCAAAAGTATATCTAAATTCACAAGCTTATTCTTTTGTAAATCTGACTTAAATTTCTGATATACTGAGAATAGGTTTGCTGTTATCAAGAGAGCTACTACAATTGAGAACCACTAGCCCTTCTATTCCCCATGGATTTCATGATAAAGGCACCAATTGTTGTTGTAGATCTCTCTTACCAGAATAAGACTGTCAAATCAGGACCAATTTCTACAGAGGTAACTCAAGCAAGTGAGATGAATACGAAGGTATATTGGCATGATCATCCACTATTTGAATACACACCATTGAATGGATAAGTTCAACGTATCGTTTAACAATCTTCAAAGGATAAGTTCATTCAAATATTCAAATTTCTTGGAAGCAGACGTTCACGGAGCTATCAAAAATGCTGGCAATCAGAAAAAAAACCAACAGCACAACCCCTATCACAAATTTTTCTTGAACACGTTCAATATCTGGAGGACTCTTTGGAATATTTCTATAAGAGGATGCATGGACAACTTGTACATCTTGTTGTTGGGCGAATGATTTCACCAACAATGAAGCTAATATGGTGCATTTCATTTTTTTACTGTACACTCTCAAAAATCATTAAAAATTTGAAAATGTATGTTAATTTATAACGTCGCTTCTGAATATTAAACATAAAATAATACAAGATAATTTTAAATAATATTTAAATAATTCTTGATTTAAGAAAGGGGTTGTGTAATTTTTTTTTTAAATTTGTGATTTTTAAGTAGATTAGTTTTGGCGCCTCGTCTCTAGAAGTCGTTTTTCCGTTACACTCGTTTTGAATTCCCCGTCCTTTCATCCCAGGATGATGTGATTTCATCAAACTCGAATCTCCTTTACGTCTTTATTACTCTCATATGTGTTTTGAGTGCTCCGTCTCTTTTATTACGTGAGGTATCTTATACGGTAGTGGATGAGCGTCCTTCTTGCTTCAGACACATCCCCGTCCCGAAAGGCAGGTTTTCATACTACTCATATACGCAGATGATCTCCAGATGTAAATAAATAGAAAATATAATAAATGAGTCTGTAAATGTATGTAACAATGAACTGGTCCAAATAACTAATTGGACTAAGGCTGAAACCGGCGGAATCCAGAGGGACTCCCCACTGGACGTGTTAGCGGTAGAGAGGGCCAGTATCCATGGTAGGCAAGATCTGGAACACCAAAGGGAAATTTTACTCACACACAATTTGTTCTAAGTTCCCAGGGCTACAAAGGCTCTAAAAGCTACATTCAGGACTCCTCTGAAATTTGAAAGGGAAAAATTAGGTTTCCATTCAAGTCTAATTTTAACATTAACCCACTCCCGCCCAACCGACCAAAAGGGGGCAGACGTATAACGTATAGCACGAAACGCGTACTAGATAGACGCGAAAAAAAAGTTCTTCTGGACAGATTCAATGCGGCTACTGTGGACTCCGAATTGAGGACTCCATACACACGAACCGTACTCCAATATAGTGCGAACTAACGAAGTGAAGAGAGTCTTCGTTACATAAGGAGAATCGAAAACCTTCAACCACCTTTTAACGAATCCCAGCACTCCTCTGGCTTTGTTAACCATACAAGAAATATGTTCGGAGAACAAAAGTTTAGAATCCAGGCGGACACCCAGATCATCGACAATAGAAATTCTTTCCAAAGAGCAATCGTTAAGCATATAAGTGGCAAACAGAGGCGTGACACGTGAAAAAGTCATTAGTTTACATTTAGAGCTGTTGAGATGTAAGTCGTTAGCATGACACCATGCTTGGAAGCTATCAAGATCCGATTGAAGGTCAGATTGGCAAGAACTGTCCCTATACTGCAGGTAAAGTTAAACGCCATCAGCATACTCTGGTTTTGATTTGAACCTGCGGCAAATCATTGATGAACAATGTAAATAGCAGTGGTCCAAGGTGACTACCCTGTGGGACGCCAGATGTGACCCTGAGGCTATTGGATATAACGATTCTGAACAGAACCTTTTGGGTCCTGTCACTTAGAAAGCTCGAAATCCACTTAAGAAGATGACTAGGAAACCCTATTGAATCAAGTTTCCTAACCAGAAGAGAATGATTAACCGAGTCGAAAGCTTTACTGAAGTCCGTGTAAATAACATCGGTTTAAAGGTTTTGTTGGAAGCCCCTAATAACAAAAGAGGTAAGTTCCAGAAGATTGGTCGTGGTTGATCGTCGCCTCATAAAACCATGCTGACATGGCGAAATGACAGATCTACACAGATGTTACAAGTGAGGAGTGATTACATTCTCGAAAAGTTTAGGGATTGCCGATAACTTAGAGTATAATTACTGGCATCAAATGATTCCCTCCAAATAAGGGGAAATTCTGAGGATTCTAAAGAGAAGGTAAACAATTTTAGAAGGGGTTTACACAGCGCCTCGGAGCAATACCTAAGCACAGAGCCCGGTATACCAGCGGGACCTGGTGAATAAAGGTGAGCTTTCGTTTAAACTAGGACTGAAGATTAAGGAGGAACTGGGCATAACTGGAGAAAATGTATGATCTGAAGATGTTGAGTCCGAATAAGTAGTTTTGAAAAATTCTGCAAAGAGATTAGCTATTGCCTGATCAGAATTTACTGTAGTATTCTTAAATGACAGCGAGGGAGGGTGTAACGTGGGTTTACGTTTAGAGTTAACAAAGTAATAAATTTGTTTGGGGTCCTGCGTGAACTGGACCTTGCAACGAGTCAAATAATTTTTATAGCACTGAGCGTAAGCACGGAAAAATTAAATTGAGCACTTAGGTAAGATGAGAAAGCCGTTTTTGAACCAGTTAGTTTATATTTATTATAAAGCCTAGATTTTACGTTTTTTAAACGTGTCAGCTCTTTAATAAACCAAATTGGTTTATTAGAGACCAAATTGGTTAATTATAAACCAAACTGGTTTATTAGAGACCGACGGATAGGTTTCAGGAACACAATTAGCAAAATACTATACAAATGAATATGTCCCATAGAAATTATTTCGAAAAAAAAAAGTTGTTATGTTTAGCTGGTCTCATGCATTTTAATGGATTAAATATGGTGCAAAACATAAGTAAATCAAAGAAAAATAAGGAACTCCTGGATCAAACATTGCATTGAGGTCCTCCGCCAATTAGTGCCAAAAAGTTAATTTCAGGTTCCTTGTACTTTGGACTTTTATAGTTCCAAATATAGTCATTTACTTTCACACTTTAAATTAAAAAGTATGTCATTTCTTCAGTAAAAATTGCTTTCGAAAGTTTTGTTTATCGTTGACGTTTCAAAATCGGTGCGACCCAAGTCACATTACTAATGAAATATTTAAATATATATATATCTAAATATCTAAAATCTAAAAAATAATTAACTACATTCAGTCCTATTAAATAGTATGTAAACAAACTAATAACAATCTGAAAACAATACAGCCGAAGGCCCCAGACGCCATGGCTTCTGTAGTAGATTTAAGTTTTGTAAACCTTAGTCTACTATGTAATAATAATAATACATATATCAATCATTTTCATTCTTACCATTATCTTTTGTTTGTTTTATACTTAGTACTTGATGTTTTTTGAAAATTTAACGGATTTACGGAACTGAAGAAGGTAGAGAGAGGACGCAATCGAGGGTCGATAACAGCCTGTTCTATTAAATTTTTTATTCTTTTTCGCAGCCCGCTCTGAAAATACTAGTTAACTAAGTTAACCGAGCGACGGCAACGACCGATCGTCCGATGGCTCGCTCCGGCCATATTGCTGACACAGCGTCTGGCCGGAAGCTCGTGCATAGCCGGCAACCGCTGCCCATTGGAGCGGCCGCTATGATTCTTTCGTTTGTTAGCTTTAAGTTTCAGTTCTGATTTTGTATTCG
>VNJN01010295.1:0-15710 GCA_008042485.1 Drosophila mayri | reverse complement strand
CACCTATCGGCGAGTCATCCAGGCCAGGAGAACTACGGGCCAGATAGCGGACATGATCGCCCAAATAGGGTCGGCCGAGGACGGCCTTAATTCTGAGGGGGGAGTAGTTAACTAAGTTAACCGGGCGACGGCAATGACCGATCGTCCGAAAGCTTGCTCCGGCCAAATTGCTGACTTAGCGTCTGGCCGGAAGCTCGTGCATAGCCGGCAAGCACTGCCCATTGGAGTGGCCGCTATGATTCCCTTTGTATGTTAGCTTTAAGTTCAGTTCAATTTTATATTTCAATAAAGACAGAGCCATCGCTCCTGAATTTGAATTCCGGCTCAGCCGTCATACATTCTTTATTATTGGTTGTTGTACCTTAAGGGTCAATAATAACGGAAGTAGTTCCTCCCTACATAATTCTTAACTAAGAAGGAAGACCGCTAGGCAGACCTGCCGGCACACCCCCACCCGCTGACGACACAAACATCGGAGATAAAAGAAACATCCACTAATCGTCTACCCCGCTGCCGACGCATTGATCGCTGAGAGGAGGCATACACTAATTTATAAGTTGGTCCCCGCCCTGATGGCGGCGCAACCAAGAATGAAAATTAGTACTTGTGTATGTAAATGTATGTATGTATATATGTATGACCGCGACTCGTGATCTGCACCTGCAGCGGCGGTTCCCTCTGCTCTACCGACGTCGGCATCGGCAGCGATTTTGTAACTCTTCTTATTGACTACGATGCCCAATTTGCGGCCTGTTTTGCCGAGACTGTATTTCTTTGACTTGAATGGAATTTTTCTATTGCGATCTCTTCTTTCCCCTTCTCTTCTAGCTGCCCGAAAAACAAGGTGCCGTTAGGGCGGCTGCATGTGCGTCGCTGATATAGAATTTTCTGGCAGATTTTTTTTTGGCCGTTTGCATGTGCATATATAAATGTATATATATGTGCATATACACACCGCTAAAAACCTCGTTCGGCTGGTGGGGCTTTAGTCCACCTTAGTAAGGGCTTCTACATCTCCCCATTACCTGACGGTCCCTGTTTACGGGCGCCAAACTGTAAGGATGCACTACGGCCGAGATATGGACTCAGCGGCCCAGAGTCCCTTTCCAGTTAAATTTATAATTGGAAAACGTCAGAAAATGGAGGGGCCGTGGTTGGCGAGGGTTTTAGGGGTGGATTTTTGACCAAGATAATTGCCTCTTCCGACTGCCCACGCTGGGCGGGATCGCGCTACCGGCCCTGGAGTTTCCCAGCGGCCGGACCCCCACTAATGACTGGAGCAGAGGCCCGGGGTGACCCAGCAGCCCGCTCCCGCGCTTCCGAACCTACAACCGCGACGCCGGCGTGCCCGAGCTGCCGCGGCCCGGCGGCTCCGCCAAGGTATCCAAACGGCGGACCGTCGCCCTCCCCTAAATATGCCCCCTTGACTCGTAATTTTCCAGCGGCGACGCCCGGGCTAATCCCTCCGGCGCATACTGAGACTGGACAAGACGGCTGGGAAGGGTCCCGCAGCCGCCGCCCGCGTCCACGTCCGGAATTTAACCCAGCAACGTGTCGCTCCTGTCCCCGTCCTGCCCAAATCCGCGCCTGGACTTACCCAGCGGCAGCTGAGGTGGGGAGGAGGGGGCACAGTGTGGTGTGAGGGGCCGATTTGAGTAGGAAATAAATAATGTTACTTTTCGTGTGTTCATTCTGTTATTTTATTTCATGTGTGTTTGCCTGTGCTAGTCTTCCTCATTCGTATAAAAGTGTTTTCGTGCTATTTTCCTACCCCTTTGTCTGTGTTATCTGCTCCCTAGTGTTCACACCATGTTTTATAATTTAGAAGTGGCGGGCGCCGTTCGCTCACCCGAGAGTTGTTTCCTCTGATTGCCCAAATCTTCCTTGTCGTCGGTGTCCTGGTCGTGTCTCGGGTCCTCGTTGTCCTGGGTTTCGGATTCCGGTCAAAAATGTATGTGTTTTTCGGGGGGTCACTTGTCGATTTTTATCTCACACTTATAGAATCGCTGCTGGCCTAATTACGAGTGATCTTTTCCCCTCATTCCAGCCGTCGCGTGGCCTAATTTTGCCAGCTCCTTTACCGGCTGCGCTGCCACGATCGATGGCGCGTGCTGTTCCGCATTCCATACATTCTTCGCCTAACGAGCTTTCTGTCTCGTTCCCTCTCTTGGGCTGCAGGTGGTCCATGCAAATTCCGTTTTTGCATTCCGCCGCTCTGTCGGCGCCTGCGCCGCGGGTCTCTGCCCGGATCGCGCTCTCTGGCCTTCTCTGCCGATCGCTGATTGGCGGATCTCGTGTTCCAGCCACTGCGTCATTGTTTCCTCTCGTTCCTTGAGGATGTTGCTAACGGTGCGGGCTATGTTGCCCGTGACGTCAGGCCTGGTGTGGCCGAGGTGTGGGCCCGGCCCTATGATTCCCTAACGCCTGATAGCCCTAACTAATATGTACAAACTTATTCTACTCTTATACCTAACCCTAGCCTACTGTTTACATTACGTTTTGACTTCATATTTACATCGTTATTTACATATTTTTATTTGTGGCGGCGGCCACCCTGTGACCGTCGTCACAATACACATGATGCGGACCCAGCTTTACAGCGAGCCTACATCAAGGACATATCGAATTCAATTCTTGAATTTAATGGACAAAAAATCCATTTACAAAGATTCGTAACGGCTTTAAGACTGGTAGATTTAACGAAAGGACATTTCGAAGAATTAGCCGTCAAAGTAGTAAAGTCAAAAATAGTAGGATCAACCTTATATAAGGTCATAAATGAGACTACAATAACAGGAATAATCACCAAATTACAAGACACTACACTGCCGCTCACTTGAATAGCCCACCCAATATGCTCACACTAAAAACCAAATAACTCATAAATGAAACATTTTAAAAATCTGTAATAATTATTTATGGAAACCTGTTTATTTATGTAACAAAACTTTAAAAAAATTAGTAATGCCAATTCAATAGAAATAATAAAAAAAAATTATTTCCAAAAAGTACTATAATTGCCACTGCAAATTTGGCTCACTTGAATAGCACATTTTGTAATAATTTCATATTCTGGCTGTTTTTGCGGAAAAAATTAATTGAATTATAAAGTAACTAAAGAATTAAAGGTTTATATGACAAATTTTCTTAAAATTTGTAGTCAGTGGATCCTCCACGATCATTCATTGCTTAATATATCCTGCTGGGTATAAATTATTAAGGTAGTCCTTGTAAATGGTTGATCAGGACTTTTGGATGTTATCAATTGGATCGGATTTAGTTGAATATGGCTTGCCGGAGTCATAGACATTTCTTGCTAGCCAATCCCAAACTCTTTCTATTTTATTTAAGACAGGCGAATGTGGTGGCCAACGTAATTTTGTCATGTTAAGCCAAGATTTTACGATCCCTTCAGTGTGTTTTGGGCCTATATGATACTGAAACATATCATACTAAACATCATATTTTGACACTAAGAATGAATGAATATCATCTAAATGTCTACATAGAAAGTCCTTCCGGAAGCGAAAACCTTGCTTGGAAGGGATCGTTTTCTCATCCCGCTGCTCCACGGTTTTTACCGGCACTACGGTCCGCTCTTGGTGCATTTACCACAACACCAATTCATAATTTGTACGTGAAGGCACATGTCTTACCGCTAGGAGGAGGAAACACAGTATTTAAGGCTAAAATGTTCCACACATTAAATCACTCAAAGGCCACCCTTCTTGAACATATCATAAAAAAAAACGAAGAAAAGTTATTCAAACAAAAAAAAAGCTTACTTCGGCTCACTGAAATTTTGTATACCCTTGCTGAATTAAAAAAAAAAAAAAAACAAAATAAAAGCGATTTTTTACCCGATTGTTCCTATGGAGCTGTTTGTGATGAGGCTTAGATGTCTGGCAGATAGTGCATAAACTATTGCCTGTGGTTGTCGCAACTAGCACTTGGAACTAGGTGGACGGTTTAATTGGGTTTGGGTGAGGTTTGGTTGGTTGGTTGGTTGGTTGGATGAGGTTTGGTTGATTGAGTTGAGGGCATGAAGACACGGCAATGGCGTCTGGTGCATGAATAAAAGCTCTTCGGCGGAGGTAGAACTCTAACTGACTTTATTAATAAAACTTAACAGTATATATAGGTGAAAAATGCTTATGGAAACAAATATCGTATAACAAATAATTTGGGTTACTGTGAATGTGGGTTACTGTGTATGTGGCTTTTTGTGTATGTGGGTTGGTGTCAGCTATAAGTGACCTGAGACTTATTGCTCTATTTCACTTTCCTCATGTCCGCACGCTATGCATATTCGATTGACCAGGTAACTAATACTTTATTTGCGACATATGTATATTGCTGCGACTGAAGAAGTATTATGTAGTATTCTAAATATTATTGCTTATGAATAAACGCTGCCGTGACTGAACAGAAGCTATAGGATATAAGCGACCGATTTTCATGAAATTAAAAACAAGAAAGGAAGCTAACTTCGGCTCACCGAAGTTTGTATACCCTTGCAGAATTAAGTCAGAAAATTAAAACCGAAAATCGGGAATAATAATTAGTTACGAAATCTTAAAATTGATGAAAATGGTTTGAAACACGGCTAAGTTATGGATTTTTTTATTTTCAATATTGTTCCTATGGAAACTATAAGATATACATAGTTAACCGATTTTTATGAAATTAAAACCGAAGTTCTGAAATAATATAAGATGGCCAAACATCAAATTTGGTTAAAATATCTTTAAAACTGACATAGTTAAAATTTTTTTCTTACATTTTTCCGATTATTCTTATGGCAGCTATATGAAATAGTCGTCCGATCCGGCCCTTTCCGACATATGTAGGAATGAGAGTATATATAAGACTAACAGCAAAGTATCATCCAGATAGATTGACTCGGCTGTTGATTCTGATCAAGAATATATATACTTTTTAGGGTCGGAGATGTCTCCTTCACTGCATTGCAAACTTTTAACTAAAATTATAATACCCTGCAAGGGTATACAAATAGGTTTATCATAGATGACTACACAAAAAACGAAGCATTCAAAAAAATCCTTCGATTTGAACTGTAGTATGCACGTATATCGAATACCCATTGTACTAGGGACAAGGGTCCACACTGTAACACTTTGTTGCAGTGTTTACACAATATAAATTGCCGGTCATAAACCTTAAGACGAAGTATGAATCGCCCAACTTATACATTGGCCCGCACACGAGGAATGCAAGTGTCAGCATAAGTGCAACACGAGCGGACCAATGTATATGTATATGTGTATATACCTCCGCGCTCAGCATTAGCGAGCATAGCTATGTACTTAAGAATATTATATATATAAGCGACTCTCCGCTGCCACTGTTGACAGCGCAGCTTTAAGAATTAGACTTCCTGAGTCTTAAGCATATATCCATAAGCAGAGAATAAAATGTGACCTGGAAGCGACACCTACCTACTCTGCGATCAAAAATATTTCAAAAAATAAAATTATCCAATCTCCCCCCGAAAAAGTGGAAGTCCCGATATTGAGGAAGAAGTGCCCCAACGACTGCGAGGGACCGTTATACACACCTCACTGCGAATATACCTGTGCGGCCAGCACCGGCACCGCCTGAGCAAAGGAATAGGACACCAGCAGCGGAACCAGCAAGCGTGAAGGGCAGGCCGCCCTTTATTCCAACGAAGGAACAAGTGTGAAGCAACAAGTGTGAGGGGCAGGCCGCTCCTTACACCAACGAGGGAGCAGCCAACACGCCTTGAGGAACCGACAGCGCTTCATAGAGTGCATATTTTTTTAATGCACTGCGTTTCATAATTTTTTTAATTGCACTGCGATGCATATTTTTGTTTTATAATTATAAAATAACTTTTGTAAAAATGAGCAACATTAAAGTTGCACGATTAGAGCGTGGCCTGAGAACCATGCAAAAACTAGGCAGGTATCCTTCTGTTAATATAAATCTCACCTATTTATATGTCCAATGATTGGTCGATAAATTATAAACCAATACCTACGCCATATGTTAATGGCATATAATAAAAAGAAAAAAATTCAAACATGGCAATTATTGAAACAATGTCAGTTTACTCCACTGCAAATGTAATTAACAAAATTGAATCGAGCACTGTTGACTCGAATTTAACAAATATTTTATTGCCAATTATTGTTGCCATAATGTGCGCTTATATTTTGTATAAAGCCTATATATTTCATAATAAATGTATATCAAAAAGGGCTATTAATAAAAGCCAGGCTAACGACCTGGAAAAAATATAAAGAGGAACCGGCAGTAATCAATAATAAAGTGTATCGAAACATATTACACCCATTCAATATTGTAGACATATCAATGTGAAATATATTAAGAACTAATAAAAAGAAAACCGATTGGTTTTTTCTTACATGACCATAATTATCCTTGGATCGAATAAATACATATAACCAAACTAAAATCAGGTATATCTTACAATCAGAAAAATGTCTAATAGCGAGACCGATATTCGGCATACTGGCATGAGTAAGGAAATGCAGGAGAGCGCCATTAAATGCGCAACACAGGCTATCGAAAATACGATATGGAAGAATATAGAAAGCATATTAAAACTGAGTTCGATTCGAAATTCAAAGGCAAATGGCATTGCATTGTAGGTACAGATTTCGGTTCATATGTGTCCCACCAGCCTGATCATTTCATATATTTCTATGCAGGAGTGTTAGCTATTCTGTTATTCAAAAGAGGTTAATAAAAAAAGCCATTCCACTTGCTTAATTCTGGGACTATATTCGATTAATTTTCCAAGGGCAATTCCATTAAATAATGGAATGGGATGAGCTTTACAAAGAACTAAATAACCTTAAGCTTGATTTTGACAAATCCTATAAGTCTTTATCAAGGACTCGGTTAGCCCAGCAAAATACTGTGAATAAGCATGGCGAAATATTAGTAGACCGCTTCAACACAGCGCGTATACTAATACATGAG
Source organism: Drosophila mayri (assembly GCA_008042485.1). Lineage (NCBI taxonomy): Eukaryota > Metazoa > Arthropoda > Insecta > Diptera > Drosophilidae > Drosophila > Drosophila mayri. Next base: position 8,720 of record VNJN01010295.1, on the reverse strand, counting down.
CAGAGAGACCGGCTAGACAAAGCCAATTAAGAGAAAACTTAATATTCAAAAAGCAAAGATATAATTTGGCCAACTATATTAAATACACCATTGACAGTATAAACTATCCCTGTGGTCCTAATTCAATCTGAAACTTCAGGATCTATCCGACTCGGACAATAACAACAGCAGTGTAGAAGTTAAACCAACCACAATGGCTGACGAAGCTGTTGCCCAAAGGGTATACATCAAAGAAATTTTGTGTGCTATTCCGGAATTTAATGGACAAAAACTGCACCTACAGAGATTCACAACAGCCTTGAAGTTAGTCAATCTAACGAAGGGTACTTATGAAAACATAACTGTCGAAGTAATAAAATCCAAAAATGTGGGATCAACACTGTACAAAGTGCAGAATGTGAAACCACGATAAATGGAATAATTACGAAACTGCAAGAGACTATAGTCGGCGAAACATCCGACGTAATCAAAGCGAAAATGACAAAAACCGTCCAGAAAGAAAAAACAGCCGAAAAGTTCACGACGGAAATAGACAACTTACGAAAACTCCTTGAAGCTTCGTATATTGACGAAGGCCTTTCGGCCGAACACGCTGATAAATTCAGCACAAAGAAAGCCATCACCACAATGTTTAAAAATTGTGAGCATGGCCGACTCAAGACAATATTGGAAGCAGGAAACTTCACCAACATGAATGAAGCCGTCACAAAGTACATACAATGTAGTACTGAAATGACGGGCAATCCCAACACGATATTGTATACCAGAAGAGGAATTAGCTATCGCGGTAATAATTATACAAATAATTATCGCGGTAGAAGCAATAATAGAGAATATTATCAGAGCAACGGATATAACCAAAACAATGGTTATAACTGTAATAATAACCGTAATAATAATAATAATTATAACCAAAATAATAATTATTATAGAAATAACAACCGTAATGGAAACAACCGCGGCGGATATAGCAGTGGGGGAAACAACAACGGTAAAGGAAACAATAACAATAATGTCCGAGCTGCTCAAAGCCATTCGGGAAACCAGCAGAACCCTTCAGATTTTTAGAGCCGTCAATCAGCTCAATAAAAACAATCAACTTCAACCTAAGTATCTTTGTAAAAATTAACAATGAAAGGACAGGTAAACCATATACTCTGTTGCTTGATACTGGTGCATAGATCAGTTTGAACATATTAATAATAATATTCATACTCAAATATCAGGAATCGGAGAAGGTACAATCTCTTCTAAAGGCTTAGCCTTTATAGAACTCACTACAGGCAAATATATTATTCCGCACGACTTCTATTTAGTCGAGCAAAATTTCCCAATACCTTGTGATGGCATACTAGGTCTAGACTTCATGAAACGATATAATTCCAACCTAGATCTCACTCAAAGTGGCGACTCACTGATTCTTCGCCCAAATAACTTAAACTTTCCAATTAAATTACAATTATTATACACTTGTAAAAAATAATGCCACTGTACTCCCAGCTCGTTCCGAAGTTATCCGTGAAATACAGATCCCCTCAATAGAAAATCAAATTCTGATTCTAAACCAAGAAATTGAGGAAGGTATTTATATCGCAAATACGATATCCAATCCGAAAAACACTTATGTCCGTATAATAAACACAACAAATAGTAACAGAATTGTAAATTTAAATAAAATTAAATTCGAAATAATTATGATATAATAAAAGGAACTAACGAAGAAAGAGATCACTTCGTTATGGAAAAGCTAATTAAAAATTTTCCGCCTATGTTCAAAACCCAATTGAAAGATCTATGCACCAAGTATACAGATATATTCGGACTAGAAACCGAATCGATAACAACAAACAATTTTTACAAACAAAGACTTAGAGTGAAGGATGATAAGCCCGTATATATCAAGAACTATAGAAGTCCTCGCAGCCAAGGAGAAGAAATTCAAGCCCAAGTCCAAAAATTAATAGACGATAACATAGTTGTACAATCAGTCTCAGCATATAATAGCCCACTTTTATTAGTTCCGAAGAAGTCTCTTCCGGACGCTGACAAGAAAAAATGGCGATTAGTAATCGATTATCGTCAAATTAATAAAAAACTCTTGTTTGACAAATTTCCGCTCCCTAGAATTGATGACATTCAAGATCAACTAGGTAGAGCAAAATACTTCTCATGCCTTGACTTAATGTCAGGTTTTCATCAAATTGAACTTGAAAACAGTTCCAGGGATAACGTCATTTTCGACGAGCGATTGCTCGTATCGCTTTACGCGATTACCATTTGGCTTGAAAATAGCCCCAAATTCATTCCAGAGAATGATAACCATCGCTTTCTCCGGACAAGAGCCGTCACAAGCATTTCTTTATATGGATAACTTAATAGTCATAGGATGTTCCGAAAAACATATGCTCAAGAACTTAACTGACGTCTTCGAGAAATGTAAGCAACATAAGCTAAAGCTACATCCTGAAAAATGTTCATTTTTAATGCATGAAGTCACCTTTTTGGGACATAAATGCACTGATAAAGGAATCTTGCCAGATGACAAAAAATATGACGTCTTAAAGAACTATCACGCATGATGTGGACAGCGCTAGACGATTCGTTGCATTTTGCAATTACTATAGGCGCTTTATAAAAAATTTTTCCGATTATTCTCGTAACATAACCAGGTTATGTAAAAAGGATGTAAAATTCGAATGGACATCTGAATGCCAGAATGCCTTCGATCATCTTAAAACGGCACTTATAAACCCAACCTAGTTACAATATCCAGATTTCACTAAAGAATTCTGTATAATAACCGATGCAAGTAAGCCGGCATGTGGAGCGGTTTTAACTCAAAGCCATAATAGACTCCAACTTCCAATTACATACGCATCAAGATACTTTACTAAAGGAGAAAGTAACAAGAGCACTACTGAGCAGGAACTAGCTGCTATTCATTGGGCTATAACACATTTCCGACCATTTCACGGTTAAAACAGAACATAGACCATTAACTTATTTGTTTTCAATGGTAAATCCCAATTCAAAATTAACACGTATGAGGCTTGAATTAGAGGAATCGATTTTACGGTAGAATACCTGAAGGGGAAAGATAATTTTATCGCTGATGCGTTTTCCAGAGGAATTACAAAATATTACCGGAACTATAAATAAAGGCACTACAATAAATCAAAGTAGACAGAAATCCTGCGCAGGAGAAAAAGAAACAGAATTGCCTAGGCAATCTGATGAGAAAGCTCCAATTAATAATTTTAAAGTAATGGACAATAAGATACTAAAATCATTAAGAGTAGCGCTACTCAACCCGGTGACCGTAATAAAAACGAAAAATGAAAAGGAAGCTGTCTACTGTCTACATTCCATGATGATCCAACACAAGGAATTCACACTGGCATTACAAAAACCTTGGCCAAGGTCCAGAGACACTACTACTGGAAAAATATGTCCAAAGACATAAAAGAGTACATAAGAAAATGTCCTAAATGCCAAAAGTCTAAAACGACTAAACACACAAATGTCAATAACAGAGACACCAGAAAAAGATTTCGACAGGGTAATTGTGGATACAATCGGTCCACTACCGAAATCGGAAAAAGAAAATGAATACGCAATTACATTAATATGCGACTAGACAAAGTATTTGGTAGCAATACCAATACCAAGTAAAAGTGCAAAACCCAGTAGCTAAAGCTATTTTTGAAAATTTCATTCTGAAGTACGGTCCAATGAAGACGTTCATTACGGACATGGGAACAGAATACAAAAATTCATTCATTGAAAATCTATGTAAATATTTAAATATTAAAAACATAACTTCAACTGCACACCAACACCAGACTGAAGGTACCGTGGAGCGAAGCCACAAATCATTTAATGAGTTCATCCGTTCCTATAACTCAGTAGACAAAACTGATTGGGATACATGGATACAATACTTCGTATATTGCTTTAACACAACCCCCTCCATGGCACACAATTACTGTCCATACGAGCTAGTTTTTGGTAAAATTTCAAATTTGCCAAAACACTTCAATAGCATAGATAGAATAGAACCCCTTTATAACATAGAAGATTATGCTAAGGAATCCAAATTTAGATTAGAACAGGCATATAAGCGAGCTAGAATAATGCTAGATGATAATAAAGAAAAACAAAAATATAGGTGCGACAAAACTAGTTTAGATTTTGAATTAAAAATAGGAGACCAGGTTTTATTGAAAAATGAAACAGGGAGATAGAGATAACATAACTATAACAGAAGGTATTTATTGAGAAAATAGCAAATAACAAATATTAAAAATAAAAAACAATTAGTACACAAGGATAAATTAAAACATTTTATTTCATAATTAATTTGGTTCTTTTTATAATCCACGTATGGCCATATATAGCATAAAAACTATATTACAACTATACGAATAACATAAAAATAAATAAGAAAACTACACAAAAAAAAAAATAAAAAAAAAACAGAAAACAAAAAAAAAATCTTATATAAAATATGCATATAATTATAAAATAACTTGATTATATTACGTTATTTTTCAAAAGGAGGGAGATGTAGTATGCACATATATCGAATACACATTGTACTTAAAGGGTCCACAGTGTAAAACTTTGTTGCAGTGTTTACGCAATATAAATTGCCGGTCATAAACCTTAAGACGAAATATGAATCGCCCAACTTATACATTGGCCCGCACACGAGGAATGCAAGTGTCAGCATAATTGCAACACGAGCGGACCAATGTATATGTGTATGTGTACATACCTCCGCGCTCAGCTTAAGCGAGCATAGCTATGTATTTAAGAATATTATATATAATCGTCTCTCCGATACCGCTGTTGGCAGCACAGCTTTAAGAATTAGACTTCCTGAGTCTTAAGCATATATCCATAAGCAGAGAATAAAATGTGACTTGGAAGCGACTACAATGGTTGCTCCAAAAATTTTATGAATTGGAAGAAATGTTCAGCATTTCACAACATCCGAATCCCTTACACAAACTTCCTTCCACTCCTCAGCAACCCACCACCCGACAGTACTTTTCTTTCTAAAAAATGCCATTCTACTTATAGTTAATAAATCTATATAAGTATTACCCATCTAGCAACTAGCAAATTAATCTTAAATGTTAAACATTAATAATATGTAATTACACGCAGCGGAGAGCCTCAGGAGTTAGGTTGACTTATTTCTGTTCATTAATTTAAAATTACGTAAACAGTGTACAAATAAATAAATAAATAAATCAAATTAATTAGTTTTGTGGTAATAATGGCCGATACATTTAATAGAGCAGGAGATGGGCGCCCACAAACAGGGAAATCTCTCACTGCTGCAGTACTATGACGAGAGAAAGAACTGACCCTCCTCACAAGTAAGGCCAATATGTCGTAAGACGCTTCGGTCTATTTATCACACTTCGCTATTTTATCACACCTTCTTTGTTGGAAAGATCCTATAATCAGGAACCTAACTGGCGCATCCGACGGGGAACGAAGGATTTAGAATGCCTACTACGCTTACCCTAACCATCTTTACGATCATGTAAACAATTGAATAAATATATGTGGAGGTGCATCTAAAGGAAAATTAAAAAGATTTAGTGACTAAAGAAAATCAATAAAATAGAAAAAATTCACAGCCATCAAAACGAATACTTAAAGTATTTATTACAAGAAATTACTTCAGTGACTCAAGAATGTTAATAAAAAATAAAATGCTCACAACCACCAAAACGAATAATTAAATTATATATGTACAATCAAGTTTCCCTAAATATTATGTGACGACGGTCACATCGTGGCCGCAGCCACCATATATATACTGTACATAATATGTAAATACTAAATTAAGTGTAGAAATAAGGTGTAAATAATAGTTAGGGATTAAGGACGTAGGCGTTAGGATCATAGGGCCAGGCACACACACCGGCCACACCACGGCTGACGTCACCAGCAACCTCGCCCGCCAATCCACCAATCAGCGACCGGCAGAGGAGGCCGGAGACCACGATCGGGGCAGAGGCCCACGGCGCAGGCGCCGGCAGTGCACAGGAATGCGTAATGGAATTCGCATCGGCCACCTGCATGCTCAGGAGGGAGCGTGAGGGAAAGCCCGAAATGCAGAGAATGCATGGAATGCGGATCGGCGCATGCCATGGATCGCGGCAGCACAGCCGCAAAAGGGTTGGCAGTATCAGGTCATGGCAAAGATGACAAATGAGATTTAGAACACTCGCGATCTGACCAGTAAGGGACTAAGAAGTGAAACCGCCTAGTGAAAACCAAGTTAACGACCAGTACAATTATCAACGACCAGGACATCGCTACAAACTATTATTGCGCTAGGAGAAAGAGAGGAATAGGAATAAACACGAATACACTTAAGAAACTCTAAAACAAATACCAACAACAGCAAGAAATAAAAGGCAAAACATGAATACACTAAACATCGACCTCATTATTTTCCTATTCCACTTAGCGAACACATCACATGTCACCCACTGTACCCCTTCTCTCCATCTCGGCTGCCGTTGGGTAACTCCAGGTACCGATTTGGACAGGACGGGAAAGGAGCGCCACGTTGCTGGGATTAATTCTGGGCGTGGGTGGCGGCTGCGGGATCGTTCCCAGCCCTCTGTCCAGCCTGAGGGTGCGCCTCAGGGATTAGCCCAGCCCACCACTGGCGATCGCGAGTCACGGGGCATATTTTGGGAGGGCGACGGCCCGCCGTTGGGACACCACGGTGGAGCCGCCAAGCCGCGGCTGCCTGGACAAGCCAGAGCCGTGGTTTTAGGTTTGGGTTGCGATCGCGGGAGCAGGCTGCTGGGTTGATCTCGGGTCTTGGCTCCAGTCTTTAGTGAAGGGTTCGGCCGCTCTTTACATTGGAAGAATTAAACATAAAATTTCCAACAGCAATGTATGCATCACTAATTCTCAAATATGTATATACGCAAGTGGAGTGCATTTTACTTCAGAAGAATTCAAAATAAAATGTCTACAATGATGTGTGTGCCATTAATCTTCTAAAGATTTACATAAATTTAAGTTCTCGAATTATTCAGTATGTGATCATTTAACGCAAATAAAGTGCCTACTAATTCGAAGAAATTTAATACTACATTTCAACATATATGGTACACTCATAATTCTTCCAAATGTCAAGTACATGTAATCATTTATCGCAGATAAAATGAAAAAAAAAACCCAATTTAAATTCACCTGTTATATATTAAATACCCAAATTTCTGTCAGCGTACTATGTGTGGGATCATCCATCATGGATAAAGTACACACAGAGACACAGGGTGTTAGTTCAATCGCTGATACACACTGAGAGGAATACTTGTGCTTATATATAAAATTAAATATATATGTCGGAGATGTATCAGAATAAACGAAATGTCAATTAGACTGTAAGGAATTAATAACGGGAAACAATAGAAAATAAAATAAACTAAGCAGTAAGTTACTTGTGGTTCCTTTTACTTGCATAATTGGTAAGAGCGAGGATTGAGAACGAGAAAGTATTGTCTCAACCGAGTGTGGCGCGGTCTATAGAGAAAGCAAAATGAAATGCACAATGGAATGTGGCGAGGATGACATTACCATATATGGTAGTATCCTGGTAGCGAGACTGCATGGTGCAGTCGAGTGTTGGTTGTCTCTGAGAGAGAGAGAAAGTAAAGAAAAGGAATGGACAATGAATGTAGCAAGACTGCATGTCATCTCTCAGAAAAGAAAAATGAAAATTCAATTAGCTCTGAGACTGCAAACGAGGAAGACATAGCTGACCGCGACTCACTGCGCACCGTGATCAAATGAAAACTGACATATACATATGGTATGATTCAATGGCAGAATTTATAAAATTACCAGTATTCCAATGCGACTCCATTGTATGTGATCATCTATCGCAGATAAAGTGCATACGGATAGCAACGACAAATGCAACAAGTAAAATGAATCATACACATAGATGCAACAAATAAAACAAAGCAACATATTTGCACATATATACATAAGCACACCAAACCCATCCCCATTCCCAATGTATGAGATCATCCATCGCGGATAAAGTACATGCCAATCGGGAACTTAAATAAACAAACCTTATACAAAGTAATGCAGCTTATTCACATTCTTCCCTCAAGAATAAACACATATACGGCAAGAAACTTAAACAATTAAAATTGGCACAAAGTAAAAAATTTATTCACATTCTTAACCCACACCAACAAATAAAAATATCAAATCCTTTACTTCAGCATATAATAAATAAATAAATCGTATAGCCAACAACGGAAGTGGTTGAAAACATTTGGTCGACAATAATAAATTACATAATTAAAGCATTTAGAGGCACCTAAAACATATACATATTCATTTGTACCTTATATATTATTATAAAAAACAAACATAAACTAAATAATACTATATTATAGATAATTTCAACACCTGAGTTTTCAACCCTACAACAATAATAATATTGTTACACCATTCGACTATAAGCATATACAATTTCTCAAAAATTACAACCGCAGAAGAATATTTCTAACAATGTTAAAGCTAGACAAGGACTCAGAAGTAACAAGAAGTATTGTAGCATATGAAGATGTCAATACTTTTGTACTTTTGTTCTGTAGGACTACTATACTTTGGAATAGCTACCAACTATTGTCTATAACCAAAAAGAATGATTCATCCGA
>VNJN01010293.1:0-14305 GCA_008042485.1 Drosophila mayri | reverse complement strand
TTTGGAATTCTTTCTTTTATAAGTGTTGATCTTGCGGGACGGCCGTAGTTGGAACGGATGTATATCGGACCACGACTCTGGAGTGACCCATATGATTAGTACTGTGTTGACGTTCTTCTTACTGGCTGTTGAGTGTCTTGCTGTTCCTGCTCGTATTTCGTTGATCTGTATTCTTGTTTCGATATCCTCCACTTGCAGCTTATGTATTCCCAACTCCTGGGTGGTTCTGTTCTAAGTTCAACTTTACCGAGCCGAGTTTTTCTACTGCCTCGTTCTGGACCTTATTTACCATCGTCCTACAACCACGGAATGTGAACAGCGCTGAACCATTGAGTATTCTCTCTTGCTAACAGTCCGTTTGTAGTTTTACATTTTCCCCGTTGAAGATTGCGATATAACATTCCTTCGGCTCTAAGATCGTGCTCTTGCCTCGCAATTTGCCTCTTTCCCGTTGATCGTTAATATGAATATCGGTCGTACATGAATACAAATTTCTTATATTTAGACATTTTTCCTTATAGTAATACACTTCTCCTTCATTAAGTACTATGTATTTCGGCGCTCATGTTCATGGGTAGCGATATGATTCTGCACAAGGAATACGTTCCCTTCTTGAAAATTGGTAGCTTTATTGAGAATATAATATCCGTTTTATTCATTATCGCCGTTAGTTGTAGAAATTCGTACATGTGTTCTTCCGATGTTGCTAATTCCGTTTTTTTACTTATTTATAAACATCGTGACCCTGGTTTGCTCCTCATTGATATATTTTGATAGGTTTTTGAACATTATGCTGAATTTTTTACCTGTTCTTTCTTGAATGATTACGGCCTCCCTTTATCTTTTTTCCTCCTTCTGCATCTTTGTTAACTTTTCCTCTAGTCTTTCTGCGTCTTCCGCATCTAAATTTCCTGTTATCGACTTCACAACTGAGCCTAGACCGTTTATCAACCCCCTCGCTCTCCTATGCTTCGGGCATATGGTTGCTAGTCTTGTCCCTGGTCCCTGTCTGTCGTGTAGTCGTGTTTTTTGTGAAAGGACATAATGTTCAAGAATTTTGTGTTCTTCCTGTCACCAATTCCTGCGGTGTCAACTTCGTGGCTTAATAAATACATATATTATATTATTATACGGTATGAAGTTATTATAAGTTATAAATGCCTTATCCAGCACGTCTTAATGTATAATTTCCAACTTATTTTTCCTCTTTGCCTTACGAAACAACCTGTATATTTCCGTTATCGTGGATTGCAGTCTTTCAATTTCAGAGTTACTCGACGACTGCTAATAAGACGTTGTGTGCAGTTCTAACTCGTACTGTCTGCAAAAGTCTTTGAACAGGTTGGACGAGATCCTTGATCACAGACTATCTTTTTGGGCACTCCAAATAAGGCCATGACATTCTTCATTGCCTTAGCTATATTGGTGCTTTCTCTTGCTGGAATGGTCAGTCCCCAAGCGCATCTCGAGAATTTGTCTATTATGGTTAGAACATTTTTCAATATGCACCATTTCCATCTTATCTTATTATTTCTTATCTTATTCGGTCTCCTGTCATACTTCTGCATTTGGCAACAATCGCAATTGTTTATTGTTTTCGTAATCGCTTGTTTGCAGAAAAAATACCTTCCTTTTTAGATGAGCTATGGTTTCGTCTATTCCCCTATGGTTGTTTCTTTCGTGTAGTCCTTAATGATCTTTTCCTGTTCGGACTTTTCCGTTTTATCAGGTAATAATCAGGTACATCTCATCGCCTTATAAAACTTACTATACGCGAAATACTTGCAAATTACGTCCTGGATTGTTAACACCAAGTTTTGTGGGACCAAGAACGCTACCGTTCGTTTAGGCATTAGAATTTCCTTTAATTCACGGCCAACTGTTTCGTCATTGAAGTTGTTGTCTGTCCAGATCATTCTCAACTTATTCTTAAATGAAATTTGCTTTACCACCCTGGGTACTTTCCCTTTCTGTATCACCACTTGAATGGTTTATTCATTCAGTGGTTTCTCCGATATGGGGAATCCCAATTGCAGGTCCTCTCCCCGTTATTCGCTACCACTGAGACCTCTTTTACTACATTGAGTTCAGGTTGGATCCTGCTCAACGCATCCGCCACTACATTTAATTGCCCAGATGATGGCAAACATTTTTTCAATGGTCGCATAGTTTGTTTCCGTTTCCGCCAATTGCATAGTTGCTCGCATCCGTAAAATCGGGTCTTTACATAATAAGGTTTTACACACCTCAAATGCCCTCTCGTACTCTTGATCCACTTATACGGCTTTCTTCCCTTTCAGTTGTTTTGTTAGTGGTTTCGTTATCGCTGCGAATTCCCTTAGGAATTTCCTGTAGTACCCCAACAACCCCAGGAATAATTGATCTGCTTCCTGGTTTGGGGCATCTCGAACTTCTTAATCGCTTCAATCTTCCCTGGATTCGGTTTAGTGTGACTACGTGACTACTCTACTTCTTTTCTAAAAAATATCGTCCAATTTTAATTTGAAATTTGCTTTTGTTAGTTTTTGCAACGAAGCTGAGAGCAACATAATGTCGTCCAAGTATATGAGAGAACACTTCCCTAGGAATTCGCCGAAAATGTTGTTCATCAATTGAAATGTTGGAGGAGCGTTATTTAGCCCAAACGGCCTTTGCACATATTCGAAATGCCCTCCTTCCGCAGAGAAGGCTGTTTTTGGGATATCCTCCTCCTATACTTCGATTTGGTGGTATCCAATCGCCAAATCTAAAATCGTAAAATAATGTGCCCTACCCAAGCTATTCAATACTTCATTGATTATCGGCAGAGGGTATCTATCCTTAATCACCTTCTCATTCAACTTCCTATAATCCATCACCATTCTCCATTTCCTCTGCCCTGACGCATCTTTCTTCTTGGGCACCAGCCAAACTGGTGATTTCCATGGAGAGTTGCTGCGTTTGATAATCTTTTGCTCCAGCAATTTTTCTATTTACTGTCTCACCTCTTGCCTCTCCCTGAACGCATGCCTGCACAGTCTGGCGTACACCGGTATGTCATCCTTTGTTCTAACCTGGAGCTTGACCGCGTTAGTGAAAGACAAATGGTCTCCTTTCTTATGAAATACCTTCGGGTATTTCTTAAAAATTCTTTAGAGCCCTTTAAGCTCTTCGATGCTCAAATGTCCAGTCCTAATCATGTCGAACACCATGTTTTAATCCGCGTTCCCAGTTTCCTTTATATTATTGAGTTCAAAATGTTGCTCGATTTAGAATTCGGCCACCTTTAGCGGTTCTTTTAAAAAGAGATCCTGGTCTGTTTCCGCATAGTTTACTAGCTCCACCAAACTCTGTCCGGCCACTGTCTTATAGATGCCCTCCGAAATGATCATGTCCTCGTTAATTGTCGTTTTAAGTGATCTATCGTGTTTTTTTTTGCCCTCTCGTTTTTGTGTAGTAACTTTACGATAAAACCATCAGGGCTTAACAAAAGCTCCGACTGTGTTTTCCTTATAGTCCCCTTTCACTTTGCGTGTGTATCCAGCTATATTTATTTGTTTTAATCCATTTATTTTCACTATTTTAATATTGCTGCCAGTGTTTGCTCTTTATGCCTTCTCGTATTTCTTCTTTGCACCTCTCCCGTTTAGCCGTTGTTGCTCTATCGCGACAGCTAAGTTATCTAAGCTCGCTCACTCTTACACTCCCCTGCTCTCTATCGCTATGACTCTCTCGGTGCAGGTGTGCTTCCCTTTTCATATCTGTTGCCCCCTCATCCTATTGTAACAAGTACATACTGAATCGGATCTTTCCGCGCTTATTTTATGTGGCGTGTTCCGCATTGAAGGGAGTACAACCACAGCATTTCAATGTGGCCAAACTGACCACATAATGCAACAGTCTGGATTTAGCGCCAGCCAACCGCCCCGGACTAGAAGCTATAGCAAATACATAGCAACCACCCCGGTACAAATTCGAGCGCACGTTAGTCGGACGTGCACTCCCCCTTTGTGAGGGGCGAGATTACAAGCAGCGGCGCGCTGTAGAAATACTATATCGTATATTCCCCTAGTGTTGCGCCATTGTAGAACCTTTTATGAACTTCATGGTCCATTTAGAATACTGTGTGCAAGTTATAATTATTTGTATTCTGTGATCTCACTTACTGGCAGTCTTTCTAAAAACTTTTATCCATACCCGCTTACATCGCATGCATGCAAACATTCAGGCAGCTCGCCGGTAGTTAATTTCCTCGTATTTTTTTCTATATTTCCAATCGCGTCCAATAATACCTAACCCCAACAGGCACGTGCCAGGTTTCATTAGGGCCACTTGAGTGTACTGACCGTAGTACATCAACGTCCATATATATTGCTATTGGGTCTTTAAGGTCCCTCACAGATTTTGCTTGACCTAATTCGGGCCTTAGTAGATCATGTATCAATCAATATCTCTAATTCTTTGTTGGGAGTGATCTTAACCAATATGTACGGCAGGGTTGAGTGGCACTTGTTCCACTGTTCCTATAAATCTGTCTAATTTCTCTGCATCCCCTTCGTATTTCGGAATTGTTTCCACCAGGTATATTATTTTTATAGCCTCCAAAACGCTAGCAGTTGCCATTTCTGCCAACCTATTCTCCTCCGTCATATAAACTCCTACTGTCTCCTAGATCTTTCTTATTCCTTCGTTTAATTCTTACTCCAACAACGCTCTTAATTACACCTACTTTATCTTCATCTTCGCCCTTGCTGTTGTTATTAAGCTTCTTTCACTTACGGTGTACGTGTACTTAGATCTCTTTTGTGTTTTTTTTAGTGTTCTTCAGAGTATTTACTGTGTCTCGCTGGTAGTTCTCCTATGGTCGAAAGGAGAAATTCTGTAATTAATTGACGTCAGTATTTTCTCTATATCGATTTAAATACTACAGCACTGTGTTATATGGATATTTCTCATTTATTGTTAATTAATTCATTTATTAAAACTTGTTTTTCTTTTTTTATACTGTGATGGAATCACATTGTTGCCGCCGCCACTATATATTTATATATACTGTAAATAATATGTAAATACTAGGCTTAGTGTAATTATTAGGTGTAAATAGTAGTCAGGGAATAGGGACGTAGGCGTTAGGATCATAGGGCCAGGCACACACACCGGCCACATCACGGCTGACGTTACCAGCAACATCGCCAGCAACATCGCCCGCAACATCATCGGGAAACACGGCGGTACCGCATCCCAAGGACCGGAACGCGAGATCGCATTCAAATACGTCTTGGTGTTTGTGCACTAGGAAGAAGAGAGGGCATGGGCGCGGGCGGCAGTTGCGGAATCATTCCCAGCCTTCTGTCCAGCCTCAGAGTGCGCCGCAAGGATTAGCGCAGGCGCCATCGCTGGCGATCGCGAGTCACGGGGACATATTTTGGGAGGGCAACGGCCCGCCGTCGGGACACCACGGTGACGCCGCCGGACCGCGGCTATTTCGGCACGTCAGTGTCGTGGTCTCAGGTCAGGGTTGCGGGCGCGGGCTGCTGGGTTAATCCCGAGCCTCGGCTCCAGTCTTTAGTGGAGGGTTCGGCCGCTGGGAAATTCCCGGGCCGGTAGCGCTATCCCGCCCAGCGTGGGCAATTGGAATCGGCAGTTTCTCTGAGTCAAAACCCACTCCTAAAATCCTCACCAACCTTGGTCCCTCCATTTTCTTGCGTTTCCACAATATAAATTATTTCTGGAAGGGGACTCTGGGTCGCTGAGGTTATATCTCGGCCATGTGCATCCTTACAGTTTGACGGGCCGCGAATTGGCATCGTAGTCAATTAGCAAACTCAGCGTCGCTGCCGACGCCGACGTCGGCAGGGGAGAACGCATCGTCGCTGCACGCGCAGACCGCGAATTATACGCAAATATAAATGTACATATATATTCATATATTCTAATTATATCCGCTCTGGGTTGCGCCGCCGTCAGGGCGGGGACCAACATATATACTGGCCCATCTATTTAGAATATGACACTCAGAAATACTCTTCCGTCGAAAGGATATCGGAGCATTAATTAATTCGAAGAAATATCCTGCGGGGAACAAAGTCGTCGTGAACTCATCGACAAAAAAACAAGATGGACATACAGTCGGGCGTCCCGACAGTAGAATACCCTGTACCATTACAACGCACGTGCCAAAAATATATGAAAGAAGGAAATAAGACAAAAAAACGGAAAGAAAGAGCAAGGTCAATAGCTCAGTGGATAAAAATAAATATATGTTTTGTGTGTAAGCCAATGGTCGGAGTTCGATTCCTGCCGCAAGGGGTAAAAATTTTTTTTTAGTTTTAAAAAATTAGAAGGTTTTTAAATACTATAAGTGTTTTAATTTACAGGAAAAAATTGTAAAAAATATTGTTAAATTTATAAAAAAAGAAAAAAATACTCGTCGCAGACGGGACTTGAACCCGTGACATTTTATTTTATTTGACATAAAAACATATCAGCTTGCCTGCGGCTTAGACAACTGCACCACGAACCAATTCGAAATAAGTAATCTTAATTAATAAAAGTGTGACCATAACTAAAATGTATAATGAACGTTTTGATTTATTTGGAGCCCTCTGCCTGGGCTGCTCTTGTGTATAAAGTAAAAGCCTATATCTCCGCTATTTATGGTACGATCGCAATGAAATTTAGGCAATATGTGTATTTTAGTAAAATACATACAGGATTTATATATGATTCACGGAAATTTATAAATTTGGGAGATATATGGTTTTTTTCAAATAGCTCCACCAAAAAGGGGAGTATCAAAAATTGAAAACAAACTTGATCTGCGTGCAGATATAAGAAGTCTAAACCCAAGTTTCGTGTCCTAGCTCTTATAGTCTCTGAGATCTAGGCGTTCATACAGACAGAGAGACAGACAGACAGACAGACAGACAGACAGACAGACGGACGGACGGACGGACAGACGGACATGGCTATATCGACTCCTTTAGTGGTCCTAATCTTTAGGTAACTTTTGGGGGTCTGACACGCCTCCTTCTGCCTGTTACAAAAAATTGCACTCGCACAAAACTATAATACCTTTATACCTTTGGTACAGGGTATAACAAATAAAAAGACATATATCGTTGTAAAATAAACCAAAGGATAATAAATCCAGAGAATCAATTAAATAAAATTTAAACAAAATAAAGTAAAAAATAAATTAAATAAATTAAAATTTAATTGAATAAAATAAATAAATCAAATAAGTAGTTGAAATAAATTCAAACAATAAAAAAAAAATAATAAAAGGAATAAAATCAAATTCAAATCAAATCAAACAAGGACACACTGAAACAAAATAAGATCAGCAAAAAAAAATAAGGTAAGCTCAAGTAAAATAAATAATAAAATAAATAAAACAAACTAATTAAATAAAACTGAATTAAGAATAAATAAAATAAATTCGAACATAAGTCAATACAAAAACCAAAACTAAATTAAAACGCTGAACAAAATAATAATACATACTATATCATGTAAGGATGCACTACGGCCGAGATAAATACTCAGCGGCCCAGAGTTCCTTCCAGTTAAATTTATATAATTGGAACGTCAAGGAAATGGGGGAGGCCGATGTTTCGAGGGTTTTAGGGTGGGTTTTTCGATGCTACTGCCAGAATTTTTACTGAACACGCTGGGCGGGATTCCACTACCAGCCCTGGAGAT
This sequence comes from Drosophila mayri, assembly GCA_008042485.1. NCBI lineage: Eukaryota > Metazoa > Arthropoda > Insecta > Diptera > Drosophilidae > Drosophila > Drosophila mayri. The sequence goes on along the minus strand of VNJN01010293.1, from coordinate 6,622 downwards.
GCCCAGCGGCTGGACCCACCCCTTAGAGACTGGAGCTGTGGCTGGCGTGATCCCCCCGGCCTGCTTCCGCGCCCGCAACCCTGTCCTATGACCACGGCGCCGGCGTGCCCGAGCTGCCGCGGCCCGTCGACTCCGCCGTGGTAACCCAACGGCGGCCGACGCCCTCCTCTAAGATGCCCTATGACTGGCAATCCGGCCAGCGGAGGCGCCCGGGCTAATCCCGGAGACGCATCCTGAGATTAGGCTGGCGACCTGGTGAGTCCCAAGGTCGTCGCCCGCACCCGCGCCCGGACTTAATCCCAGCGGCGAGGGTGCTCCTGCCCCGTCCTGCCCAAATCTGCGCCTGGAGATACCCGAGGGCGGCGGAGTTGGGGAGGAGGGGTGCAGCGGGGTGCAGGGGTGGCTACTGCGGGGAAATAAATAAAACTAAGACTCCTTTTCTGCTTGTTTCATGCTTTATTTCGTTATAAAATTTATTATTTCCTCCTAATTAGCTTATTTTTATTTGCCTAACTTGATTTTTCCCCGCCCCCTTTCTGTTGTACTCTACTTCTGTTTTAAGCGCTGGGCGCATTGGCTCACCCGTCAAATTTTTCCTTCGGGAGGACGAGGGTGGCGTCGTGTCCTGGTCGTTGGTCCTTGCGAGTCCTGGGGCGGTCGTGGTTCGTCGATGATTTCGGGTGAGTTTTCCTTTTAATTACTTTGGCTAAAACGTTGCCTTTGCCGGCCTGATTACGAGTGAATTTTATTGTCTCTCTGCCTAATTTGGCACATTCCGGGCGGCTGCGCTGCCGCGATCGACGGCACGCGCCGTTCCGCATTCCAGGCATTCTTTTGCCTCGCGAGCTTTCCGTCTCGCTCTTGCTCCTGGGCGGCAGGTGGCCCATGCAAATCTCAGTTTTGCGACTGCAGCTCCGCCGCTGCCGGCGTCGTAGGCCTCTGCCTCGATCGCTGTCTCTGCGGCCCTCAGCCGTTCGCTGATTGGCGGACTCCGTGTTTCATCCTCCGGGTCGGCAGATCCCGTCCCGTTCCTGTCAGGTGTTGCGGGCGAACAATGTTGCCCGTGACGTCAGGCAATGTTGCCTGTGACGTCAGGCAATGTTGCCTGTGACGTCAAACTTGGTGTGGCCAGGGTGTGATTCCCTAACGCCTACTCCTAAGCTTATCCTATCGACTTCATATTTACATATCAAGCACAGAAAAAAAGGAAATAAAGCAGCGGAAAGTAAAAGAGAATAATATTTCGCGGAAATCGACGGCTCGAAGGAAAAAATATTTATAATCAGAAAAAAAACAATGTTAATAATTAAAAGCAGCGGCATACGTTCCTACGAAATCTAATAAAATAAAAAAAATTCCTTAACCATTAAATAAATTAAATAAATAAATAACAAATAAATAATAATAAATAAAACAAAATAAGGAATAAAATAATTAAGCTTCATTTGGAGAAAATAATAATAAGCCATAAAATAATAAATAATAAAAATCATTCGTCTTTCTCTCTTCCAAGTGAACGGTAGTGTTTTTTTCCTTGCGCTCTCATTTTTGCAAAAATCTTTACATAAAGACCGCCGGGGTTTATTTTAAACTTCTACTTTGTGTTCTATATAGCCCCCGTTCACTTCGCGTGTGCATGCAGCTTTAATAATTTAATCTTAATGTCTTTATTTTCAATAATTAATTGTGCTGCCAGTGTTTGCTCTTCCTGTCTTTTTGCGCTACTGTTGCGCTACTGCTGCGATGCCTGTCGTGGCGTTAAAAGGGAAATGTCATCTTTAATGCGGCAAACCAAGGGCAGAGAGTTGTTATCGAGTTTTAAAAAATTTCCTAACATCTTTTAAGCGCTTGATAAATAATTTAATAGACTTACGCTATTAAATGAGTCTCCAAGGCGCAAAAAAACTGCAACTGGAGTGCAGCATTGTGACGGATCCCAACAACCTGCGGCGGCCTCTCAACAGCAGCCGCCTTTGACTCGGCCTTCGACCTCAGAAATAACTCCGTGAATTTTGAGGTCAAGCGTTAGGAAAGAGTCGGTACCCGAAGGTGCTGTGGGACTAAAAGTTCCACCGAAAATTTCAATTTCGTCTCCTATGGGAGCACAAATTTTGACCCCTCATAGCCCTGTAAATGTATCCCCCCAGGAACTACCGGCCAATATGGGCACTCCAGGCACTTAGCCAGTCTCACCGAAAGCCCTCATCGCTATCCCACCTACGAAACAGACATTTGTTTCGCGGCTCTCCCTAGGTCAAACATCTGATGATGTCATTGCCTTTATACCAAGCAAAGTTAGAGCTGAAAATTTAAAATAAAAATTAAAAAAATTAAAATTATGCTAGGGGTATTTTATCCTTCAAAATAAATGTCACTAATGAATTCTATGGCACGATATGCTCAAACAATTTCTGGCCTGAGTATGTTGTCGTCAAAGAATATGAAGCAAAGAAAATGAAACGGCCTGTTGGGATAACTCTTCCTAAGCCCGATCCGACCACTTTTCCCTCTACATCCTCTAACTCTGTCCAAAAAAACTAAATACCTCTCTGTTAATCTCCTATAAGAATGCGAGAGGCTTACGTAGTAAGCTGCCTAAATTGTATTCTGATAGTTTCGCATTCGCCTCACATGTCATTGTGTTCACAGAAACCTGCTTAAAGCCGGAGATTCTTATCTCCGAAGTTTTCCTAGCTGTGTTCACGATTTATCGGTAAAATCGGCGTGTCAGGCGCGGGGGTGGGGTCTTCATAGCAGTCAACTCCACTCTCACGTCAGAATTAGTAACTTTCGAGGAAAACAATGAAGTTGAATTCCTCTGTGTGAAGCTATCATTTAATGGTCACTTTGTTTTTATTACATGTTTCTACATTCCTCCACTGTCGGAACTGCCTATCTTCTGAAACCACCTTTCCGCCATTCGGATGGTTTCCAATATGCTTTCGGATAGAGATCATTTAGTAGTCTTGAGTGATTTTAATATTTCTGGGGCTATTTGGACCCTACATACCTCCTCTAATACTCTTCAAACCTCAACACAACATGACTTTATTGCTGGCTTGTTCGACATTTCGCTGTCTCAAGTCAACCATGTAAGAAATTCGATAGAGCGCTTGCTTGATATTTGTTTTGTCTCTGATCCGGCCAGCGTCAGTTTAGCGAGGGTGGCGCCTTTGATGCAGCCTGAAGATCCCTATGATCCTACTTTCGATGTGACCCTCGATACTGGTGCTGTTATACAGGGAATATCTGATAGACCAGCCAAAAGAGTTTACTGCTTTCGCAAGTCTGACTTCGACCGGCTGAATAATCTGACTTTAATTGGTCTTATTTATACAGGTGCTTTGACATGGCTGATGCTGTAAACATTTTTTACAATGCGATGAATTCATTCTTCTCGAAATGTGTTCCCTTATACTATCCCTCATTTTCAAATAAACCACCTTGGTTTACTAAAGAATTGAGTCGCTTGAAAATTGTAAAGTCAAGGCTGTACACGAAATTTAGAAAAACCGATTCTCGTTCTGACCTCTCTAACTATATATCGGCTCAGTCAAACTTCACCGTATAGAACGTACAGTGTTACAAAACACTATTTGACTCGTTGCAGGGTCCAGTTCTCTCAGGATCTAAAACAGTTTTATAATTTTGTTAATACTAAACGTAAGGCGGTAACTCTTCCTTTCTCACTCTCGTTTGCAAACGCAGCTGTGAAGGGCGATCAGGCTATCAAACAACATACTCCACTTCCATTGACCTAAATCAGACATATTCTTATAACTTGCCTAGATCGAACCTAATATTCTGTCCATGTATAGATAAAAGCTCTCTCCTTTTAGATCTTCATCGTGTTAAGCCAGTTTATTTGCCAGGTCCCGACGGAATACCAGGCTGTGTGCTTAGGTATTGTGCTGATTGTGCTCGCCCCTTCTGAAATTGTTTACCTTATCTTAGAAACTTCAAACTTTCCCCTTATTTGGAAGGAGTCATTCATTATTCCTCTCCACAAAAAAGGCAACAAATCGGAGGCCAATAACTATAGAGGAATCTCTAAGCTTTCGGCCATCCCTAAAATTTTTGAAAACATAATTACTTCACATTTTCAGCAGCTTTGCATATCAGTAATTTCTCCATGCCAGAATGGATTTGTAAAGCGAAGATCAACAACTACAAACCTTTTAGAGCTCACTTCCTTCATTATAAGGGGCTTCCAGAATAACCTTCAAACGGATGTAAGTTATACTCACTACAGTAAAGCATTTGATTTTGTTAATCATTCCCTTCTCCTCAGGAAACTCGACTTAATGGGTTTTCCAATTGATCTTCTTAGGTGGATCTCTAGTTGTCTGACTGGCAGGACGCAAAAAGTCCTCTTTAAAAATATTTTATCTAATGTTCTTCAAGTCACCTCAGGTGTCCCGCCAGAGAGCCACCTGGGGCCCTTATTGTTTACATTATTTATTAGCGATCTGCCCAAAGTTATGACAAATTCTAGAGTACTCATGTACGCTGATGATGTCAAGCTTTACGTGCAATACAAGACCGTCGCCTACCAGTCTGATTTACAAACAGATCTTGATAGCTTCCAAACCTGGTGCCGCATAAACCTACTAAACTTAAATGGCTCTAAATGCAAACTAATGACATTCTCTAGTGTCGTTCCGAAACTTGCCATTAACACGCTTAACTGCTGCTCTTTGGAAAAAATTAACTGAATTGATGACTTGGGTGTCAGCCTGGTGATTTGTATTCGGTGATTTCACATGCTGACAGTCTTCCTAAACTAAAAACTTTAATCCATGCCCACTTAAATCGCATGCAAGCAAACATTCAGGCAGCTCGCTGCTAGCGTATTTCCTCGTATTCTTTTCTATATTTCAATTGCGTCCACTAATACCTAACCCTAACAGGCACTTGCCTGGTGTCATAAAGGCCACTTGAGTGTACTGACCGAAGTGCATCAACGTCCATATATTAAAAAAATATTAACAGGCGTCGGAAAGTTAAACGAACCTGGAAAATAAAAAATACGGCTACGGGAATAATTAAATTAGATCTATTTACGTCGAGAGCAACAGATAAACAACATCATGGGTGTCACCTGGATTAGCTACAGGAAGAAACTGGAGTTGGTGACCATCCTGGTCGAATTTGGTCTGGAACGCGGCGGTACCGTGTAGGAGCAGCGGACTCGATTGATAAGCTTTGCGCGCCAACAGGATCATTCCGAGGCTGTGCAAACCCACCTCGAGGAACTTCGGAAACGCTCCCACAGAAGACGCGAAGTTGCTGTCACCCACGTATCTGGATTTTGAGGCCAACTCTCAAGGATCAGCCGCGCCGAAGGGTTCCACTGATGCTTTTGCTGCCACGGAGCACTTCTCCTGCTGCGCGAAGACGCTTGACAGCGAAAACCGAGGATCCACCTCGCACTACTGATTACCATGGAGACCCGGAAGCCACCCTACTGTATCGGATGACAAAATGGGGCCTCATTCGACGGGACGACGGATCCGCTCTGCTTCATAGAGCAAATCGAGGAACGAGCAGATACCTGCCGGATCGACTGCAAGTATCTGGCTCCGGCATTGGTAGTATTATTGACTGGCCGCGCCGAGAGCTAGTACAGAACCAGTGGTCTACGGGACGCCACCTGGACGGAAGTTCGCCGCAAATTTTTGGATTTTTCCTTGCCGTCGCGCTTCTATCAGCGACTGGAGGATCAGGACACATTTCCAGAGACCAAACGAACCTTTCAAGGAATATCTGGTGGACCTGCGCCTACACATGCGTCGTTCAGGATTCACAGCGGAACGCGAGCTGGAGCGAGTTTATGATAACATGCTGCCGGACTACCAATTATTTACGAGAAGACAGGATTTTCGCACCTTGGCGGAACTAAATCACTTGGCAGTCGACTACGAGGAGACTCGTCGCCAGAGCGGGCGAACGTAGAGTCAGCGCGACCCGAACCAGTGTGCACAACCTACTTCTCGCGCCAACGCGGAGGCGGATCGAACAGCCCGCCGGCCGCCGACGAACCCCATGCAGGGAAATTTCAGTAGGAATGCGAACACAAGTCGGGCAACGACACCGGACCAGGCACCAATTAACGTACGGAAGGCGTGCAGGAATTGCGGCCAACCCGGACATTTCTCGACATGTCAGAACCAGAGAATAATCTTCTGCTGGGACTGCGGACGACGAGGATTACAAACATTTAAGTGCTGTCGACGCCAGGTTTCGGGAAACGGAAACGGGCCTCGCGTGACCGGGAATCACCCGAGGAACCCAGCCAGCCCGAGCAATTAGAAGGAGGAACCCTCCACCAACACCAGGGACGCATCCGGCCGCTATTGCCATGGAGGGACGACGATTCGTGACCACCCTGGACACCGGAGCTACACACAGCTTCATCAGCGAAGACCTGGCCAAGGAACTGGACAATCAACACAATACGAGGGACATACGGACGCAAGTCAAGCTCGTTGGCGCTAGCGGCCATCATCCACTGCGGGAATCGCAGTACGCCGACCGTCCTGCTGGTCATGACTGGACGATGTGTTGCTAGGCATGGATTTTCTGTGCGGAATCGGAGCCACCATCCAGTGTGGGGGACAGG
>VNJN01010292.1:0-10566 GCA_008042485.1 Drosophila mayri | reverse complement strand
GTGTAGGATGCGGATTATCGCCATCGGGTTCTACAGGAAAACCACGATATTCCCGCTGCCGGACATCTGGGAGTCCGGAAGACAAGTAATCGCGTGGCCCAGAGGTATTATTGGCCAGGAGTTTTTCGCGACGTCGCCCGCTATGTACGGAATTGTCTAAATTGTCAAAGATACAAGATCAGCCATGAGAAACCAGCGGGACATATGTTCTCACGCCAAGTGGAGGAACCATTCCACGTCCTATGCGCGGATTTCGTCGGTCCGCTGCAGCGATCGAAGCAAGGAAACACGATGCTTCTAGTTTTCCTTGACTCCTTCAGCAAATGGGTGGAATTGATCCCACTACGCAAAGCCACAGGAACACACTTGGAGCGTGCATTTCGGGAACGGATCCCTAGCCGCTTCGGGGTGCCACGGATGTTTGTCTGCGACAACGGCACCCAATTCACGGGCCGCTCATTCCGGAACTTCTGCAAGTCCCTAGGAATAGAGTTACAGCACACGGCCCCTTACACGCCGAGACAGAATCCGACGGAAAGGGCGAACCGGACGATTAAGACAATGATCGCCCAGTACCTGGATGGGAACGACCAGAACGAATGGGATAAGCTGCTCCCAGAAATATCGCTGGCGATAAACAGCAGTATCTCCGACACAACGGGATTCAGCCCAGCCTTTCTGGTTCAGGGAAGAGAACCTCGGCTGCCTCACGCCCTGTATGACGAAGTTACTCCGGGACGTGGAACCCCCGAAGTAACCCCGACGGAACGCAGTAGACAGCTGCACCGCATCTTCGAAGTCGCTAGAAACAATGCCGACCGAGCATCGGCTGATCAACGGCGACATTATAATCTCCGCCGGCCAGAATGGAAGCCGCCGGGGGGTCGCTAGTGCTTGTCCGACGCCACGCATTATCAAACGCCACGGAGGGATTCGCGGCGAAACTGGCAGCGAAATACGACGGGCCATTTAGGGTTGCCAAGTTCCCGTCGCCGAACATCGTGCAGCTGCACATTCCGGGTAGCCGTAGACGGCGGACCGCCAGTCTAAATCAGCTAAAACCATATCACTGCGAGGAGGCCGATACAGAAGAGGATGAAAACGAAGAAGTCGCTCCGACTGCCGAGAACAACTCCGCGCTCGGGAGACCTGAACAGGCGGTATCGCCATCAGGATACTCTGTCACAACGGACAAAATTCGTAGAGTCACTTGATGACGGGTGCGCCCGTCCAACACTCTGCTTTCCCACCAGGGAAAAACTAGCGAGCACACACGCCGAATGGGCATATAGGTCAGACTTCCCATCGCGGGGAAAATAAATGGGGCTACATAGGGACCAAGATAGGCACACCGTTAGGTAGGAATTGGTTAGGCAACATAAACTAACCATCTCCTCTTCCACAGAACGCCTAACGATGACGGAACGCGGACTCCCGCTGTTTTTATGTCCGCCCGGGCGCCCGCTCACCAGAGTGGCGGTTACGGCGGCTATAATGGGCCCGCCCCCACTAACGGCGGCCATCCACGCCCCAAAGCCAGGAGACCCCCCGGAGGTCAGCGACTATTCCTGGCTAACGGCGGCAGTAGAGGAGAGCTTCAAGGAGCTCTACCTCGACGAACGGAGGCGCTCCATTCCAGGAGACGATCCACTAGAGGTGGCCGCCCTTGCTGGATCGGGGCGGCCCCTCCACGTTGACGTGGGCAGTGCCCCNGGGCAGCGCCCCGCAACGGGACCCGCGGCGACAACGCGGGCCCCCGCTGGTCATGGTGGTACCGGCCACCGGGGTGCCTCAACAGGCGCCCGACGTCATCGAACTCTCAAGCGAGAGTGGGGAGAAAGTGGAACCCGACGCCCGCTTCAGCGAAGCCCGTTGGGAGGCTACCCCACCACGGGAGGTAGCAACGCCCCCGTGGGTGATGTCTACTCCGCCGTCGCCGGACTCACCGACACTGCTCTCTTGGAAGGTCCCACCCCAGCCGGGACAGCACAAGTGGGTCACCGCGGAGGAGGAGGCCAAGATGAGGGCCTGTTTTGGGGAGATTTCGCCCCGCACTTTGGCCAGCCTGGTACCGGTCCCTGGGCCACCGGGAGCCGGACGCGACGACATCCCGGATGAGGACATGGGGCCCCCGCTGCTGGCAGAAAGACCCGGAACGCCCAGGGTATCGCCCGTGCCCTGGACGCAGCCAAGGACAGCCGGGAGGGACATCGGGCCCGGGCCGATAAGGGTCTATAGCCCGCTACGGGATGGCTAAATATTTGGCACAGGGCTATTCCTGGCCAGGCGCCCGCACATGGTGGCGTCCGCCGTGGCCGGCTCGCCGGAAGGGCAAACCACGGCTGCAGAGGCACCCGCCCAACACCGCCGGTCGAGAAGACGATCCGCTCCTTGGAAGGACTCCCCAAGCAGCGCATCAGAGGAGGAGGAGCCACGGGCACGGAACGTGCCATGGAGCCACCCGGAACCGTGGGTGACGGCCCCGGCTGAATGGTCGACCCCGGGCGGAAGGCTGCCGGCGCCCTTAATCCAGCGGGTGCAGGATCGCCTGCGAACCCGGGTCCAAAAGAACCGCCGATATCTGGACGAGGAAGGCGGTCAGCGCTTCCGGATCCAGATAAGCATTCTGGGGAAGGTGAGAGTGTTCCTACGCCCCACCCGGAAGTAGGCGGGGAGTGTGACGATGGTCACGATGTGGCCGCCGCCACGAAATATGTATATATAAACCTATGTAAATAATTTAAATATGTAAATAGTAGGCTAAGATTAAGGTTAGGGTTAGGTTAGGTAGATAGGAACGATGCAAATATAATATGAAGTGAACATGTAAAATACGTTGGCTAAGATTAGGGTAAGTAGGCGTTAGGGAATCATAGGGCCGGGCCCCCACCTCGGCCACGCCAGGCCTGACGTCACGGGCAACATCGGCCGCACCGTTAGCAACATCCTCAGGGAACGAGAGGAAACAATGACGCAGTGGCTGGGATACGAGATCCGCCAATCAGCGATCGACAGAGAAGGCCGGAGAGCCGACAGAGCAATGGAATGCAAAAACGGAATTTGCATGGGCCACCTGCCGCCCAGGAGAGAGAGCGTGACGGAAAGCTCGCCATGCAAAAGAATGCATGGAATGCGGAACGGCGCGTGCCATCGATCGTAGCAGCGCAGCCGGCAAAGGAGCGGACAGAATTAAGCCACGCGACGGCTGAGACGAGAAACAATAGACACTCAGCAGCGAAATTACGAAATTACGAGTCAAGGGGCATTTTTAGGGGAGGGCGACGGCCCGCCGTTGGGATACCACGGTGGAGCCGCCGGGCGGGCCGCGGCAGCTCGGGCACGCTGGCGGCGCGGTTTTAGGTTTGGGTTGCGGGCGCGGGCTGCTGGGTGATCCCGAGCCACGACTCCAGTCTCTAGGGGGCGGGAATCTGGCTGCTGGGAGACCCCGAGCCGGTAGTTTCTAACCCGCCCAGCGTGGGCAATTTAATCTGGCAGTTGGGAGTCGAGAAAACCCACCCTAAAAATCCTCAAAACCTCGGCCTCTCCATTTCCTGGCGTTTACAATTACAAATTTAAGCATAGTATCCAGACAGTAAAACGTTTCGCAGCGGAACAAATGTTTTATCTTTTCTAGAGTGACCGCTGATTTTACTGTTTGGCATTTTTGGCCGGCAAATGATGCGGTCATACATGCTTGTTTACAACATTTTAAAATTGTCAATAAAAAATGAACAAGAAAATAAAAACTAATATTGCCATGGCAGTAATTATTGTCGTAATAGATAAGGAAGATTCTTAACCTAATAAGAAGCGATACAAGTATTGGGTGAGGCCATAACAGCGAGATCAATTAAAGGGCAATATTCTTCCTATGTAAGAATTGTTTACATATTTTTATATCAATAATACGCTCTCTTACCTCCTAATACCATGTCCCACCATAATCTAAAATAAACTTCCCTTCTTCACTCAGAATACCTATCTCTGCAATATCTCATCCAACAACAGAAAATATAAGCAATATTTTAAAACTTATTAAACATTTTAATATATATTATCAAATCTAAAAATCAGATGACTACAATTAAATTAAATTCAATCATATTAAATAGTATGTAAACAAAGTAAAAACAAACTGAAAACAATGCAGCCGAAGGCCCCAGCCGCCATGGCTTCTGTAGTAAAATTAAGTTTTGTAAACCTTAGTCTACTATCTTATAATAAAAATATATCAATAATTTACATTCTTATCATTATTTTTAGCTTGTTTTATAGTTAATAAATCTGCAGCAAACTCCTGTGAGTTTTTTTGAAAATTTAACGGATTTACGGAACTGAAGAAGGTAGACAGAGGGGCAATTGAGGGCCGCGAACAGAATGTTTTATTAATTTTGCCATTCTTTTTCGCAGCCCGCTCGGAAAATACTAAAAAGTGCCACACACTATTCTAGTATATTTGTTTTCGTGTCAGGTTACCGGCCTCTTAAACGACTGACTCTCGCTGGATCAGAGACAAAACAAAGCTCAAGCAAGCGCTCTAAAGAATTTCGTACATGGTTGACTTGAGACAGCGAAATGTCGAGCAAGCCAGCAATAAAATCATGTTGCGTTGAGGATTGAAGTGTGTTAGAGGAGCTATTTACGGACCAAATAGCCCCAGGGATATTAAAATCACCCAAGACTACTAAATGATCTCCATCAAAAAGCATATTGGAAACCATCCGTATGGCGGAAAGGTGGTTCCAGAAAATAGGCAGTTCTGACAATGGAGAAATGTAAAAACATGTAATTAAAACAAAGCGACCATTAAATGATAGCTTTACACAAAGGAATTCAACTTCATTGTTTTCCTCGAAAGTCACTAATTCTGACGTGAGAGTGGAGTTGACCGCTATGAGGACCCCACCCCCGCGCCTGACAGGCCGATCTAGCCGATAAATCGTGAACACAGCTGGGAAAACTTCAGAGCTAAAAATCTCCGGCTTTAACCAGGTTTCTGTGAACACAATAACATGGGAGGCGAATGCAAAACTATCAGAATACAATTTAGGTAGCTTACTACGTAAGCCTCTCGCATTCTGATAGGAGATTATCAGAGTGGTATTTAGTTTTTTTGGACAGTTAGACAGTTAGAGGATGTAGAGGGCACAGTGGTCGGATAGGGCATAGAAAGAGTTATCCCAACAGGCCGTTTCTTTTTCTTCGCTTCATATTCTTTGCCGACAACATACTCAGGCCAGAACTTGGTTGAACATATCGTGCCGAAGAATTCGTTTAAGATATTTATTTTGAAAGATGAAATATCCCTAGCGTAAGAAAATTTGAATTTTTCTACTTTTAATTTTAAATTTAAGGCAATAACATCTTCAGATGTTTAGCCAGGGCAGAGCCGCGAAACAAATATCTGTTTGGTGGGACAGCTGTGAGGGCTTGAGGTGAAACAGACTGAGTGCCTGTAATGCCCATATTGGCCGGTAGTTCCTTCGGGGATATATTTACGGGGCTATGGGGGGTCAAAATTTGTGCTCCCTAGGAGACGAAATTGAAATTTGCGGTAGAACGTTTAGTCCCACAGCACCTTCGGGAAGCGAACCTTTCCTAACACTTGACCTCAGAATTCCGGGCTGAGTCAAAGGCGGCTGCTGTTGAGAGCCCGCCGCGGGTTGTTGGTATCCGTCGCAATGCTGCACTTCAGTCGCAGTTTTTTTGCGCCTTGGAGACTCATTTAGTAGCGTAAGGCTATTAAATTGTTTCTCAAGCGCTAGGAAGCTGTTAAGAGTTTTATTGAAACTTTAACTTTTCGCGTCCTTAAAACTGCCCTTGGTTTGCCGCATGAAAGACGACATTTCCCATCATCAACAGTCCGGCCGGCAACCCCAATGCACTTTGCGTGCAGAATGTTGTCGCACAGCCAGCAGCCGATGGTAAGATCACTTGACAAAATTACCTTCTTGCAGGATTTGGAGAAGCAGACGATATCGAAAGACATTATTAAGGACTTACCACTGTACTTGTAGCAATAGATAATAGGGCGAAAGATGTGAGAGGAAAAGTGCAGCTGCACCGAGAGAGAGTTGAAGCACTAGAGAGAAAGGGAGTGTGCGAGTAAGCGAGCTTAGAAAACTTTAGTTGTCTCTACAGGGCAACAACAGCTAAACGGGAGAGGTGCAAACAGGAAATGCAAAAACACAGAAAGAGCAAACACTGGCAGCACAAATAAATATTAAAAATAAAGGGATTAAGATTGAATTAATAAAGCTGCTGTTTAAAATAAACCCCGGCGGTTTTAATGTAAAGATTTTTACGAAAACAAGAGCGCAAGAAAAAAACACGACCGTTCACGACAATTGCCACTGTAAAAACTATTGAATCTTGTGAAAAGGCGAAGCCGACCTGAGTAGATAGGCCAGGCGGTGATAACCCAGAATACACGGGAATATGGACAGACCGGGGTATACATGAGGTCAGCCGTTGTGGAGGAAGGCACGGACGCGGAGGTGCAGGAGGAGGACAACAAGGAGGAAGATCAAAGCAAGGAAGACGAGCAAATACCGACAGGCATGAGGGAAGGAGATAGAAGACGGCACTTAGCAGCCGACAGCGATCGGAAGCGGTAAGCCACTTCCAGTAGTGAGCAGCCAAAGTCACTTTTTTGGGCGACCCGAATCTTTGGATTTGGGTTGCAATAACTTGTCGAAAGACTTTTGAGTCGCGGCATCTAATTCGGCTTACAGAATTCTCTCTCTCTCTCTCTCTGAAGAATTTCGAGTCTGCCCGCCCTCTCTCTTTCGCAAACCGAAGACTTTCGAGTCCGCCTCGTCTCTCTATCGCTGAAGACTTTCGAGTCCAACCATTTTCGCCCGTGCACTGAAGACTTTCGAGTCCGCCGCATCTCTCGCTGAAGACTTTCGAGTCCAATTATTCTCTCCCATGCACTGAAGACTTTTGAAGCCGCCGCATCTCTCTCTGAAGACTTTCGAGTCCGCAAACTGTAGACTTGCAAGTTCGCCTCTCTCTGAAGACTTCCGAGTCAACCCGCGGACGATGCCTACAAATTTACTGAACGGATCCTGGCCGTCCCTGAGCTATCTGGGAATCTGTGGCAAGACCGTCACAAGTTGAAAGCTGGAACCGTAGTTCCTCTGGTGAAGAGCCTTAGTTCTGTTATTGTGGAGTTTATATATAGTCCACAGGTATTTACCCATTCATTTAAGTACCCCAGCGTGCCTGTCATAATACCACTGATAACGTCAGGAAAGGGTTTTTCAATATGCCGTTCATGTTTATCAGCCATAGTAAGAGTGACAGTACCCCTCCCTGAGGTGTGCCTCTCTTCACTGCTCGCGTGAGGTGAGTGCCACTCAGTTCGGCTGTGATCATCCTACTCGTTAACATAACCCCGATCCATTTGTCCGTTATGTTCAAAAATATATTAACTATTTACTATGGGTAGAGGGTATCTCACAATCGAGCTCTCTCGACTGTAGCTTTCTTACTTGTTTATTACTATGCATGCACAGAGTTGTATATCTGGTCGTTGTATCAGGCCGTTGTCGGTATCCTTCTTTCTCCGAAGGACGGTGAGATTTGCTAAAGCGTGCGAACTGCGCTTCACGTTAATTTGCACAGTGCTTGATATTGTAGGGGTCGTATCTGGAGTCTTGTCGTCAATGAGCATGTCGTCCAACAGTTTGTTGGTGTAATCGACCTTCTCCAGCAGCATGTCTGGCTCGGCTAGGAAGACCTTGATCTTTGATTTTCTAATGCCGTAACGAACGTAATAGTCATTGGCTTCTAGCTTCGGCAGGCAGCGTCGATTTATGAGAAGGAGAAAAGGCTGACTCTTCAACTCCTTCTTCGCCTTGAGGATGGCCCAGTCCGCTGTATGGACATCCGGGTTCTGAACCCTCAGACCTGTGATCACTCTTTCATGGTCAGTTTGCCTCTTGGGTAACCAGATGCAAGCTCTGGGTCTCCTGGAGATCTCCCTGGCCTAATATTAAGGCCAGCCGAAGCGTAGCTAATTTTAGCCACGCATTCCGCGAGGAAGCTCCTGGAGAACCCATCGTCGCACCTGATCAATCGGTGCCCCCTAACCACATCCGAGGAGTCGAAAGAGGGGATAGGGCCGGTCGGTATGCTAACCACTCTGTCGGTTACCATGTTGGCCAACTTGGCCTCTATCACCTCCCACTTTTCCGACAGCAGGCGACCGTCGACCTGTCCCATCGCCTCGGGGCTTTCAGCTTTATAGGCCTCATATTCCGCGACCTCCGCTAGGAATTTGCCCTTATCTTCCGCATCTCTGGGGTCGATCTTGCCATCTTCCTCGTTCTTAGCTATCTTACCGAGAATAAATTGGGCTCTGGTGACCTTCGCCCGTCTCCAGAAGTGTTGACAGCAGAATTGCCCCTAAGC
Organism: Drosophila mayri; assembly: GCA_008042485.1. Lineage (NCBI taxonomy): Eukaryota > Metazoa > Arthropoda > Insecta > Diptera > Drosophilidae > Drosophila > Drosophila mayri. Next base: position 2,148 of record VNJN01010292.1, on the reverse strand, counting down.
TGCGGCAAGGCATCTTACGACCTAGGAAAACAACTGGATTAGCCCCTTAGCTGCGAACCTGGAAGTTAGAGGCCGCGTAACACTCCTGATTTGAGGGTAGGCACTTTACGCAGGTCTGCCCGACTACCATTGGTCAGTGTCCTCGGTTCAAGCCCAAAATAGTATGTTTTGAAAGTTCATTGCGAGATTCCAGTGCCACGACTAAGTCCGTTTAAATAACATCGTTTTGAAAGTTTTGTTGGAAGCCCCTAATATCGAAAGAGGTAAGTTCCAGAAGATTGGTTGATTGGTTGATCTTAGCCTTATAAAACCATGCTGATATTGGAGAGATGACGGATCTGCATAGATGTTGCAAGCGAGGAATGATAATATTCTCGAAAAGTATGGCCTATTGCCGATAATATAGAGATCCCCCTATAGTAACTGGAATCCAATATGCTCCTTTTTTTGTAAAGAGCAATAACAAATAATTTCCTCCAAATAAGGGAAAAATCTAAGGATTCTAAAAATAAGGTAAAGGTAAAGGTAAGGAATTTAAGATTTAAGCGCAGAGCCTGGTATTTTATCAGGACTTGGTGAACATACTGGCTTAAGACGTTGAAGATCGAGAAGAAGTAAGCGTTTTCATTTAAAATAGGACTAAAGATTTATTTAAAACTGGTCATAGCTGGAGAAAATATATGATCTGAAGTAGTTAAGGGCGAATATATAGTTTTAAAAAACTCAGCAGAGATTGGCTATTGCTAAATATTCGACCAATCGAATTCTGTTATTTAAGTGTTTAGTCAGCCTTTCGGAAACAGCGGACTCTGTTTAATCTACTACCGGATGTCGTAGTTAAAACTGTCCCAGTGTCGATATTACTTTCGAAAGTTGGATTATAAGGATCTTATGGTTGCGTCATTGGAGGAACTCTGATTAGGTTTACGCCTGCGGCTTAAAGAATTAAAGATATGGTTTACTTGAGACAAAGATAAATCGCGCAAGCCATTTATTAAGTCGTGCTGTGCCGCAGTCTGAAGGACATAAGACGCACAATTAGAATACCAGTGCACTCCAGGTATGTTGAAGTCACCAAAAGTCACTAATTGGTCCCTATCAGAAAGCCTGTTGGAAACTGCCTGAATTGCCGAAAGGTGTTTCCAATAAGTTGGCTTTTCAGAAGATGGAGTTGTGACGACGGTCACGGGTGGCCGCCGCCACAACACTGTATTATAGCTGTATATAGTAGGTTAAGTGTACATAGTAGGTTAAGATAGGGTAAGGATAGGGTTAAGGATGTAAATATGGAGTAAAATAGGACGTAAGATAGGAGCTAGGCGTTAGGGAAATCACGGGGCCGGGCCCTATCACCGGTCACACCGGACATCGGCAACATTTGCTGACGTCACGGGCAACATCGCCCGCAACATATTCTGGAACACCGCCCGAAAATGCGCCCAGGAACGGGACGAAAAGCTGAGGGCCGAAACACGGAGTCGGCCAATCAGCGATCGGCAGAGGAGGCCGGGGGCAGCGATCGGGGCAGAGGCCCGCGACGCCGACGGCGACAGAGATGCAAGTGCAAAACGGAATTTGCATGGGCCACCTGCCACCCGGGAGTCAGGGCGAGACAGAAAGCTCGCGTGACATAAGAATGCGCGTAATGCGAAACGGCGCGTGCCATCGATCGTGGCAGCGCTGCTGCCGGGAATAGGCAGAATTAGGCCACCCAAGATGCGAAATGATTCACTCGCAATTGGACCAGCAAACGCACCAGTGACTGTAAAATTAAAAGCCTAAAACTCTACGACGACGACCAGCCAGCAAAACTATCACGGACCCCACGCACACCAAGGACTCCCAGGACCCCAGAAACGTTACGGAAGAAGACGACCAGGACAAATCCTCGCCCCCTCAAGATCAGATATCGGGTGAGCCCCACGCCTGGCGCATTACAAGAAACCTAGAGCTAGGGCAGCCAGAGTCAGGGAACATAGAAATAATATACGAACAGTGAAGGGAATTAGCGAATAAGAAGCCGCCCAGCAATTATAATAAATAAAATAAGTTAAGAAATGTTAAAGCGGCTACATTTATTTTTGCACCCAAACCAACCTCGCGTACCCCACTGTGCCCCCTCCTCCTCGCCTCAGTCGCCGTTGGGTA
>VNJN01010291.1:0-35259 GCA_008042485.1 Drosophila mayri | reverse complement strand
CTCCTCCTCCTCCTACGCCTAACTCAAAACAGTCACTGCGGAACCAGCAGTTGGTCCGCATTCAACTCTCTCTCTGTTACAATATATTTTGACAGTTTTTCTATTTTTTTGTTTGTTTGGAAATTGAGTTTGCAGATGATCATCAACATGATTGGAATTTAGAGTCTACTTGTGTGTTGCTGGTTGGTTGGTATCGTTACATTTACAATTACAATTATAATTATGTGTGTTTACAACAAATTGGTTTAATTTTGGGTTGTTTTTTTGGTTGTCGCCTTGCTGAGTCGCGCAACCTGCTAAAATTTTGCACTATTTGATTGGATTTAATCTTATATAAAATTCATCGTTCTACTACAGTTTAGATTTAGATTTAAATTTAGAGTATATATACGTTTTGTGTTGTGGTTTACTTTTCTTCCTTTTTTTTAGTATTCGATGGGTAAAAAATTATGCTCTCGACTTTTAGTTTCATGCTTAAAGACACATCTTAAATAAATCTACATGATAGAAAGTGTTTTCCTCATTATCTCGCTATATCAGTGTGTTGTTAAAGGTTCTTAAACACTTGAAGCTTACACAACTAACTTAGCTTAAGTAACTGATTTGATTTATACTTGGATTTGCATTCCGGTTTGTTTTGCTTTGTTATATCGTACAATAGTTGGTTGCTTTTGCTGTTGATTTAATGCTTAAAATTAGACATTGAATTTGGCATTTATTGCGCATACTTCTTGATATTAATTAACATGACCTTAGCTTCCTCCCCATAGAATATTACAGTTATTTACACAACAATTTATCGTCGCCTGATATCTTGACTTGATTATGATTATGAAGACCACTTGCGGGAAGGACAATAAGAATGAAGGAGTACAAATCAAAAGTAAAGCAGCTTAAAGTCTGTGTTTTATGATTGGGGTTGAATGTTTTCGAAAAAAATCATCTAAACTAAAGCTTTTGAAACTTATATAAATGCTGGACTAGCTCTTGACAGAACCGAGGGCTGCTGTGCCATAAAAATATCTTTAATAATGGTTTTTAAAAAAATTGAAGGACTAATCTTAGGAAAACTAATAGTAGGTTGGCAGCTTTTAATTAATTCCGAAAAAGAGAATATATACGATAACTAGGCAGGCTATATTAGGGACATGGAACTAGCTAGTAACTAGTCAAACAAAATGTCGATTTTGAGAGTAATATATGATGAGAAGAAGATACTACTAAGAGCTAGATTCACAGGAAACTGGACTTGATGATCATCACAAGTGTGCGGGTTGTGTGTTATTGTTTGTTTTTCTTGGTTTTTGTGTTATATGGTATTCCCTTACATGGTGTTGCGGGATATTTTGATTGCTGTTGTTTTTCAAAATTGTGTGTGTTGGTGTTTATGTTGTTTTTGCTGTTTGTTGTCGTTGTTTCAGTCCTTTGAGTGAATCGGTATCACATATTTATGTCCATATGGACTTTTGTACTTAATGCCACAATCACGATAGAATTTATCCGGTATACCTAAATTACATAAATACAATTTGCCACAATTGTTCGTTGATGTTGCTGATGCTGATTTATTTGCCGCAGCTGCTGCTGCCGATGAAGTGCTGGCAACTGGAGTTGGTGTAGCGGCCGCCGACGAGGATGAAGCTGTTGATATGCCATTTAATGGTAATATGGGCAAAATAGAGTACTTGATGGCCACATCGTTGATGCCACAGGGTGGCGGATCCACGGCCAGCACAGAAGCGCTGTTGGTAGCAATGCTTATTAGTTAGGGGACTAAATTTGTACTTAAAAATCTCGTACCGATTAACACTAAGCCATTTCTTGACCGCATCTGATAGATTGGCGGTGTTGGTCGACAATATCACAAGATCTGGCGTAGGCAAGGCTACGAAAGAAGATTTGGTTTATATTCGTATGATAATCTTTATCTTAATTGAGATTAACAACACTCACCATCCACCGAGTAAACAACGACATTGTCGGTAGCCTTGAACAGGGAAATCTCAACGCTGATACTATTCTGCCCTAGCAGCTTCGCCTGCTCCACATATAGCAAGACGGTAAGGCCGTGAGAGGCCAGCTGGCGACCTGTTGCCGCCCCAATGTTGATTGCCCTGCAGGAATATGTCACGGTTAAGTCTACCACGTATGCCGAAACCTAGCAAAACTCACCTCATATTCTTAACGCCATCGCAAATGATGGCTATCTTCGGCCACTGATGATTGTTGGCCGGCGTCAAGCGTCTGGCACCGCCCAGCAGTGTGATGGCCAGGTCGCTGGCCCCTCGCGCCAAGATGTCGATCTGGCGCTGCAGCGAGAGGCCCGCCTTATCGGCACTCAACTCTATCTTATTCCTGGCATAAGCCGGAATCGTCGGCACAATCAGACCGTCGTCCGTCACAAAGTCCGTGCTGCCATCGAATATGCTCTCGATTTGTCGCAATTGCAGCGGCTTGCTGGCCAGGATGTTCTCGTCATGCCGGTACTTCTCCTCCGGCTGCTGATGGCGATGATGGCTCACCTGGTGACGCACTACGTCTGGCTTCTGATGCGTCGACTCGATGTCATCCCAAATCGCCTGCTTGTCGAACAACGCCAGATTGCCCTCAAAATCAAAGTCCTCGTGGATAAGGGGATCGTCTGCCTCGGTGCCGAATGTCTGCTGAACCAGGCGCATGCTGCTCTCCCGTCGCACCCTGTTCCGTTTGTTCTTTCCGTTGCCATTTCCATTCCCATTCGCATTGGTGTAAGAGCCGTTGCCATTGCCATTGTTATTATTGTTAATGTTTCCATTTCGTTTGCCGTTGCCGTTGCCATTTCCATAGCTGGAGGCAGCCTGCTTGTAGTAGCCATCTCCATTGCTAACGATATCGATGGGTCTGCTGCTGCTTGCGCTGCTGCCTAAGAGCACTCCAGCGGCCTCGCCGCTGTCTCCGCTGCTGCTGCAGTAGCTCTCGCGTGTGCCACCGAAGGCAGTCGCACCCAGCTTCACCTCCACTTTGGCCGGAATCATGTTGCCAAAGAAGGCGGCTACGCTGTTCGGAGTTGTAGACATTTGCTGCTGCTGTTGGGCACTGGATGCTCGAGATGATTGCGGTGTTCTGGATAAATAAAGATGGGAAAGGTAATGCAAAGGATAAGAAGGAGCTGATACCTAAAGTTTATTAAGTTCTTACCTCCGCATGCCATTGGACCCATTCGTCTCGATGAGCTTTAGTTGGTGCATTTTGTCGCTCAGCGTCGAGTTGTAGTTGCTACGTGACGAGGACGGTCCACCTGCCGATCCTCCGCTTGCTGCTGCTCGTCCATGTCCATTGGCCTTGTTACGCGGCGTTAGTGGCTGGTCCGAGTCATGATCTTGCTCCTGAAACTGTTGCTTCTGCTGCTGCTGTTGCTGGAGCTGAAGCTGCTGCTGCTTGCCGAGAATGTTGGAGAAGTGGGGCAGCTTAACCGGCGTGGGCTTATTGATCACCGGCGCCGCCGCCGTCTGCACATCGACGTCCTGCTTGACCGGCTCGATGAGATCGATGCTACGGATGTCGGTGCACTTGAGCACCACCTCGGCGTTCTGCTTGCGCAACGGAACGCCATTGCGAAACGCGCGAACGATCGTTATCTCCTCGGCGGATATCTGCTTGATCAGGCCCTGGAAGACGCCGAGCACCTCGTCGCAGGCTATTGACACCGCACAGCCGATCCAGTCTTGATCCGTCAGACCCATGTAACCTGCTGTCTGTCGTTCGATAATACCCGATATTTGATCTTTTAGCTGCCTGTTTGTTGTTTCGGTGCTAAATGTTTGTTGTTGCCTGCGTTTGCAGTTTTTCACTGGCTTTCGAAGCCGTTTTGCTGCCTTGCTGGTTTTCTTGTTGTTGTTGTTGTTTTCTTTCCTAATACGCAATTTCGCACTAACTACGCACCACGCACCTCTCTTCTTCTTGCCGCTCTGGCCTTTTTCGAGTGTTTTGATGGCTGGAAATGTCTGTCAGGGGCTTTGTATATATTGTATTAGCTGTGGGCGGCTATGGGCTTGAAATTCGGACACTCTCTTGGGTTTAAATGCACCAACAACTGCAATTTGCAACACTTTTATTTATTAGATTTCGCGTTTCACTGCTTTCGTGTGGCCATTCATCGTTGGTGGGAAAATACGTCAAATATACCGAGCTGGCAGCGTGGCAGTATCACGCAGGCTCCCAATAAAACGAGTTGTTCTACAATAATTAACAATAAATCAATATCAAACGTGAGAAAACTATCTAATTTGAGCTTCATCTAATCAAAATCTGCTGTTTATAAGCTCAGCGTGTGTTTCCCCAACGGTAGCGGCTGCCAGGTGCGGCGGTATTTCAGCCGCTGCGAATCTCTGGTCTGTCTGGCAGTTTGTTCTCGATTTTGTCCGTTTTGCTTGTTTTTTCGTCCGGTGTGCGGTTTTTAAATTATTGTTTTCGATCTCGCGTGCGATATATGTATGCAGCAGCTATAGCCGCCGCCCCAACGCCCCAGATCGGCGACTCAAGGCATGTGAGCGCGCTGCCGTGATAGCCGGAATACTCGCCGTGTGAATAAAAGATTTTTCGTGATGATTTTCCGCACATAGTGGATAAAAGGCCAACCCGCACTCATACTCACACACATACTGGTGCAAATCTATACATAAATCAAGCGAAATTATAGTGCGGCGTGTGTGTGTGCTAGAAGAGTAAGTGGAAAACTTGGGCGAAACCGAACCATAAAAGATAAACGGGGAGGAGCTGGAGCCAGAGACACTGGGCCTAGAAGACAAGCCGTTGAACCCTTCGCGCTTGGCTAATTACGCCCGTAGTTGTTGCAGGCGCTGCTTGTCAAGGAAAATGTTTGGCTTTTGTGCGCCGCTCACTCCCTGGCTCTTTCTCTTCCACACTGCGCTTGCACCGGGGCATGAGACAGGGCGGTCGGCAGACAGAGATGGCATCTAGCACAAGTACCGTTCGCCCGCGTAGCCGTCCATTGTGCACTTTTGTTGCTCCCCTCTTTGTTGTCTGTTCTGTTCGCTTTTCTTTTCTTTGCGTTTCTCGCCTCTCGCACTTCTCACTGTTGGCCTTGTCTTGTCACAGCTTCCAAGCCATTGTTGCAAGCCCCTGCAGCTGCCTCTTCCCCGCCAGCCGGCAGCCACTCGTGTCTTTTTCTCGCTTAATTTGCACTTCCGCCTCGGTTGCACTTTATGCACCTCTCACTCACACCTTCCCCTCTCTCTCTTTGCAGATTCTTTTTTAGAAAATAACAACAATAACAATGTCGGCACGTTCCAGCGGCTTGGTGGCCGCTGCTGCCCTTCCCATTCCCTCATCGTCCTCTTCGGCGGCGGCCATAACGTCAGGTGGCGATGTGCCACGCCCACCGCCGCGGAGGAGAGCCGCCTCTGTTGCAGGACAACAGCAGACGCGCCTGGAATTCGGCAACGGACACACGCCACGTCGATCGTTGGCTGCAGTGGTAAGTGGATTTTATCATTTATTGTTTTTTGGGAAGAATAGCCCACCAAACTATGTCGAGAATTGTTTTCTGTGTCATCTAAAATATCTAAAAAAAAAATAAGGGGAAAAGTTAAGATAGAGGAGGTTGCCGGGGGATTTCGTTCCGCCTTATCAGTGCCTCTGCTTTATTTGGTGTTTCTATTTTTATGATGTTTTCACTGCTAATCTAATCTGCAGCTTACCAAACAGCTGAGTCGTGTAGATGGGCCCCGGAGATTCCATTCAAGGGTGATAAAATAGGGTATAAAGTCGGGAATTTAGGGGATCTACAACTGGTTTAACCATTGGGAAAACCATCAAATTACTCAAAATAATTCTGTTGTTTTTTGTACATTTTGGGTATTAGTCATTTTCTTACTTTAAATGAAAGTTTATATTTAAAATCTGTTTAACGTGGAGAGCTTAAATTTTATTTGATTTTTCATATAAATTAATTAACCGGCTCAGTGTTAAACTCTAAGTTTGAGGCCTCAATGACAATCTCTTATATTTCCAAGTGGCTTTTCAAGCACTTCACTTGCACTTTCCCCCGCTTTTTGCAAAAAACACAGCCTGATAAGCAGCCAGCGCCACCAACGAAGAGGAAAACTCTCTTCAAATGATGTTTATTTACTGTCTGGAATGTGGCGCTGCTTCCACACTATTGTTTTGTTCACTTGTGTAAACAAATAATTCGCATCGAGATCTCAGACTAAACGGGAATTTATTTATGTATCTCAATTTGCCAAAAGATGCGAGCCACTTGAGCGAGAGCAGCAGTCTTCATCGGCATATCTGCAGACTTAATTGAATTTATCAACACGGACTTTTGGCCATCGCCCCGTCCTACGTCTTCATCTGAATGTGAATGTGCGTAAATTGCCTTCGTTTAATGCACAGAAAAAAATAGTAAACCACAAAGGGAATAGACACTCTAGATTTTATTATCTTAAGGCATAAAAATTTAAGTAAATAAATATTCAAAGAACTCATCAGTCAAAAGGTATTAAAAAAAAGGAAATAGACAAAGTTTATTAGGTAGATAAGGGTCTATGTACGAAATTTAAGGTGGCAACTATAGTTTTCAGTTTCTGCTGATTTTCAGAACTAAATTGTAGCCCCAATTATAATTTTTTTTATATTTCACACATTTCTAAAACATGAATTATATAGATTTTTCTATGTGTGTTTACTCAATGAACGGTAATTCGACGCCTTCCAAATTCTGTTTGCCTAACTTATTTAAGCGTTGTCAGAGAAATGGCAGGAATTCCTGGCCTTGTATATTTGTTTGTATCTCCTGAATAGCTGGGTTTATCATCTTCATTAGAGCACTTGTGTCCAGTGGGGGGGCAACGCTAATTGAGAGTGCTCGGCTATGTTGGGTTATTTAATCCAATTCGCACGTCAAGCAAACGAATGACGAACGCACCTGTCCCAGCGCTACGTCACTGATTGCTCAACAAATTGGCCTAATGGGCCGCTTATCAGTCAACAGTTGGCTATTTACACGACGTTAATTGGATTTGGAATTGGAATCCATTGCGTCACTGCGTCATTCAGCAGAGCCGGCCAAGTAGCAGTCAAATGTCAATTATAATTGATGATGCGCTACTTAGCCCAACATTTATATTCGTTGTTTATATATCTCTTCATGCAGAAGATACAAATTTCATATGCACACTCACAGATACTTTTCACACGCACACAAACACACGCTCGCCAGCCGAGCTCCCCGATCAGCTGTTTTTGTTTTGTTTTGCCTTGGACACTTGTTCGCTGGCAGCTGTCAGGGGGGACAGAGAGCATCCCAGAGTGTGAGAGAGAGAGAGAGTAACAGAATGGTGGGGCTGGTGAAAGGGAGGGGAAATATTTTAGCTGCCAAGTGGCAAGATATATTGTCAGCAGCTGAAAGCTTGGGTTGTAGTGTTATAAAGCGTTGAAATGGTATTTGGTATTTTTGAATTATTTAATTTAATGTAAAGTTAAATATTACAAAACATTAAAGAAATAAATATTTCAGCAATATAAATAAAATCAATTATGAAGCATTTTACAATAAAAACAAAATTATAATAAATTCATTTTTCAATAATCTTAGATCATTAAATAATTAAAAGACTACTAAAAACTTTGTCTAAAACCATAGATACTTTAATATCTGTAAAGTATCTTTAAGATACAGATTTGGAATTTAAGACACTTATAGAATTCCAGTAAACTGTTAAGTTTTCAATAAAAATAAATGTCAGTGGAGGCCGGCTGCTCTGCCATTTTGGTCACACAAAATACCAAAGCTCTCTCCCCATTTGGGGGCCTCTCCAGCGTTGGGCACATTGCGTTGGTGGAGCTGCCTCCATTTTAGCTTAGAACGCGATATCTGAAAGTTACGTGCAACGGCTGCCGACAAGTGTTGTGCTGTTGCTGGCTGCTCTTGCTATTCCGCTCGCACTCACACTCGCACCAGACACACTCGCAGCGGGAGCGAGCGAGAGGCCAAAAGATTTACGCAGAACATGTTTTCGCAATAGTGTTGGTTACGTTTGTTATTGTTGTTATTGGTGCTTCTATCGCTTAGGGCCGTTAATAAAAGATAAATAAGTGAATAATTGAATTATAAATATATACGAATACGAATTCGAAATAAATACGCAGTATAGATCAATTTATTGGGGGGCTAATGCATCGCAGCCGTACCCCTGAAATGTGTTAATTATATAAAAAAAAGAGGCAAGAAAAAAAGTAAATAAACGTACATACGTTTCTGAAAAGCAACAGTCCGGAGAGTATCGGCGAAATCTGTTGAAATTCACTCGGAATAAGCTTCTTCTTATTCTGCTGGCTGGGGGCACCTATTAGTCATGCTTTACCTTTGATTCGCGCGATTATACATAAATGTGATTAAGGCCGAGGGGACGCCCTTTTAATATTTCCTTGCCCCTTCTGGCCAACATTGCGTATACGCAATAATCGTAATAAAAAACCAAAAAACGGCAATTGTTGTGAAACCTGTTCCTTTGCAGCAGCAGCAGCAGCAGAGCTGCGGACGAGTTACCAAAATAAAACCTTGTGTGCGCCAAAAAAATGTGAAAAAATAACACAAACAGACAACAGAAAACCAGAAACAAACAAAATAATAATAAAGAACCCAAAGAATGCTGCTGTAAGAATAGGAACAAAAATTCCTTGTGGCCAACCCGTTTTGTGCAGTTCAAACCGCCAAAAGCGCGAATATTCCATGTTGTTTATTAATTTATTGCTCTTCAATTTAGTTGAAAAGGAGGGGCGTGCATGAAAGTTTAACACAAAACACACAAAAAGTGATTAAAGTCCAGAAATTAAAATCAAATCCAAATCTAAATCAAATCCCAATCAAAATCTAAAACCAAAATGGCCGAGTCAACAACCACATCGCCATCGGTGACGAGCGAAGATGGCCAAATCCATGGCTACAATAACAGTGATGTAAGTAACTGGCGAGAGCAGAGCCGCTCTGCCGCTCCCCCACACCTCCACTCTTCCGCTCCCCTTGGCAAGTACGTGTAAGCGGTACATATGCAAATCTATGGAATGTATGTTAAGCTGGCTGTGAGTGCTGTTAGTGTGTGTGTGCTCATTTTCTTTGGCCGCTAATTGAGCCGCCTTTGATGCGTCTCACGTGCCAGCCCGCCTGCCGCTACTCCCCCTCCCCCATCTAAGCTCTGTTTTCTCTGTCCTCTGTTTTCCTCTGTGCTCTGCTCTCTTTTATGTCTCCAAGATCGCTTGCTGGATTTTCCGGCTCAGGGATTAAGGGGAGTGCTGAAAATCTGAGATGATATGTGAAATGGGAGAGAATTGAAATTGTAAATAAATGGAATATATCGAAAGGATCTAAGTTGTAATGTGGGATCTCTTGAGATATATTGGGCATTGGAAAAGGGTTCTCTGAAAAATAATAGATAATAATTTATCTTTTTCAATAGAAGACAATATTATTTTAAACTTAAAAACCAAAGGCTGATCAGAAATAATAAAAAAAACTCTTCAATTACGGTCTTCTTGATATCTTCCTTTTTATTATCTGAATATTTATAAGAAATTGATCAGAAATAATAGAAAATCTCTTCAATTTTAATCTTAATTTCTTATTTTTTATTATCTAAATATTTATAAAGAATTTATAAAGAAATTATTTTTAGAATTTCCAATCTCAGGAAAACACCTTCGTAAAATCACAGTTTTTTTTAAGTAAGGAAAAAGCGGTATACTTTTCTTATTCAAAACAAATTTAATAAACAATTTTAACATTATATTAAATTCGAAAATGATTTAATTTTGATTTAATAATAAAGATTAAGGATTTTCCTAAAATGGTATTTAAAAGAGAATTAAAATAGGTAAACATTTATGATTCAATGATCTTAATAATGATTTTATTATATAAATAGTTTCTTTTGGCGAATTAAAATGGGTAAACATTTATGATTAATTACGAATGAACCTTAGACTTTACTTTATCTAATTAAAAACACATTATGACATATTTAGATATGATAGTCAATTTAATGTGGATACCAAGTGGTCTTCCCCTGGGAATATGGATAGCAAGAACACTTGATTCCCCTGGGATTTATAATATTTATTCGTTGAAATTAAATTTATTTGTTTCTAAGAATCAATTATTAAAAAATAATTGAGCTTTTCGATAACATAAGCCATCTTTGTCATTTGTTAACGTCATCAAGATATATATCGTTTGTTGTTGGTTTATTTATAGTGGAGAATATACATATTTGACGCACATTCCTTTCCCTATACATTCAATAATGTTTCAATGTCAGTTCTATTTGGTTATTGTTCTTCCACTACCACTGGGATTCATAAAGAATCTAGCTTTGGCATCTGTATCTGTATCTTTTGTATCAAAGCAACTGAAATGCTGAATGTATCTATCAACTAAACGAAATGCAGGGCGGAGAATGTCAATTTGTGTAATGAATTTGCATTGACCCCATGGAAAGTGTGACAAGTGTGTGCTGGTGGTGGAGGTGATAACCAATCAATTATGTTAATGGCAGCGCCTAGGCTTTGCTCCACACACTCTCTCTCGCGGATTTTCTGCTTTTTATTGTGCGCATTAAAATTAAAAACTGGCCACAATTGATATTTGGCTTTGCTTTAATAACCATTGTTGACTCTGGTATTTATTATCTCCCTCAAGCCGTCTGTTTGAACAGCAGACAAGTAGGAAAAGTTAAGAACAACGAAAATGGGCTTCCGTGGATGGAGCACCTTGACTTCTTTGGGCTCTCGATTTAGCTTATCAGTCGCAGCGCACGGCTGAATGATTATTCACATATATATTTTTATAATTCATTATTCATTCAGTTTGTGTGTTGGCATGGTCAATATAAAAGTGGTAGAAGAAGAAAACTAAGGCGAAATGGGAAATGGCTTGTGGCGCTTGGCCTGGGGGGGTTGGATGGATGTCACATGGTCATCCAAAAGTCTGTGAATGCCTGCCAGCAACTTTGATAATGAGAGCTTGGCATTGCGCCTATTTGATAATGGAATTTGGCTGCGAGCTAATGGCAGAGTTTCCGATTTCAGTTAGTCAAAGAAAAAAAGAAAAGCCAGACCCTATCAGTGGAAGTTGTGATTAGAAAAAAGTGCATTGCCACAGAAGATAAAGCAAAGAAAAGGTATAAAGGAGAATGGATCTATATTTAAGTATAAAATTATTAATTTTCTTTATTTTAAAGCAGATTTTTCCTTGAAATTTTTTAATTTCCCGCCTTAGTTACCCATTTTTTGGGGGTATTTCAAGTTTACCTTCTCGATTCATCACTGTAAAGCCAATCAATCAAGCGAAGATGAACTGGCTGTGGGCAGTGCAGCATAAAGCCGGGCCAGAGCCAACGTCAAAGTCGGATCATTATGTCGGACATCCCTTTTAATTAACGCAATGCCCGCCGCCCACTGCCAATCCAAAAAAAGGCGAACTTGGCTTAAACCGCAAGAACAGTTTTAAGCTAATTTCCCTTGCTTCCAGATTTAATGGCTAAAAATCAATTTAATGCCCAGGCCAGTTAGTGACGTGGCTCAGTCAGATGGGGGGGGGGGAACCGTGACAGCTGCAGAAGGGTCAGCTGTAGTATAAAGGATCCTGGGAATTGCCTGGGGGATTACCGCCAGAGTCCAGGGACACCAGGCAGCTTTTGCCTGATTGATTGGACCTTTGTCCAGGCCATAATCGCGTCTCCACAGACGGGCATCTGGCATTCAATATTGCGCATTAGCTTAGATCAGCAGCTCATCGTGCGATATAAGATATATAGCACCGCATTATATTAATTTATTATTAAGTTATTAGCAAGAGACCTTGATATGGCGCCATAACTATTCTGAATATTCACAGAATATTAAATGTAATGCCTGAATTCAATTTACTTTGTTTTGTTATAAAAATAACCAACCAATTAAACTTGTTTTTGTTTCTTACTGTGCACCTTTAATTGTTGCACAAGTGGGAAAAGCCGCAGCTATTTTAAAGAGCCTAGGCACCATGCGGTGAAAATCAATAGTACAAGTTCATGGAAAATGCGGAACTGCGAGGCGAATAAATAAAACAACAAAAATAAAAGCCAAACAGAGGCACAGGAACCAGAATAGTAGTTCCCCAGAGCGTGTACTAAATGGCACATGTATGTACTATGCCTCAAAAAAAAAAAACCCCAGTCAGGGTCATGTGGCGGCCAACAAAAAGCCAGCCGCAACATGCGAGCCTCTGATATCTGATACAGAAGGAGGGCCACATCGGGGGTGGCTAGTGGATATAGATACGGCGCCGTCTGGTCAGCCACCAAATAGGAGATGTGGCAATGGAATGTGCGGGCGGGTGTTTGCTCTCTTCACTTTATAAACAATGTCGGCAAATTGAATATTTCATGGGAAAGCCTTTTAATGGACACAAGTGCCGGGGGTCCGGACTCGCTCTCTTCTTGCCAGAGATGAGTAGATAAAATGGGTTTTGTTTAACTTCCAGGAATGCAGAAAGTTTTGCGCCGCTGCTCTGCTCCGGCAGCCCCCCAATTCCCTAGAGAATAATGGGGTGCCAAGTGGTCGCCTCCTCGCTGGCCAATGTTGTGGCTGGGTAATGGCATTTGCCATGTGAGAAATTGCGGTTTGGCTCTCACAGGTAAACAAAAATTCTGCTAAAATAGCATTGGCCCCTGGCGATGCATAATTGAAATATTAAATCGCTTAAAACTGAGGAAAAAGTGGGGAAAAATTCAGGTTGAGGGTGTGAAAATATGTGAAACAGATGAGTCATACTTTTAACTTGTTTGATTTAATACGAAATTAAATTAAATTCATCCTTAACTTTCAATGAACTGTCATTTTCCATTAGGCTTAAATATAAAGTCTATAAAAGCCAGAACTTTCACTGAATTCGAATGAAAATTTAATGAATTTTTCCCAAGTAAAAGCTTTGCAAACATTAAAATAAACCCCCAGTTGAAACTGTTTTTAAAATTCTTTTTTATTGCAAATCCCTGTCATAAAGTAACTCTTCCCCCATAAACAATATTAATTAAATATATTGAGTGGAAAACCACAAACCAAAGCCTCAAACTTGGGCTCAATTAGACCGAAAATTTAAACTGAAACCCCTTTTAATTTGGCTCAAAAATATGTACATATGCCTGCCTCAAACATTTCCCTGAGAAATGCCAACTACAGACTACTAGCCAGAGCTTGGCCACAACTTTGAAATAGACCGCATTTTCCCCGCAGCCAGAAACTCAAAACCCAAGGCCCGAAATGAATCACAGCACGCAATTTGGCTCAAGTTTTGGGCCACATTCTCTGCACTAGACAATTACTTGATGACTCTCTTGAACTTCTGCGCTGTGTGAGTGCAGAGTGCGTTTGTGTATGTGTCAAGGTCGTGGAAATTATCTAGCCGCGAACAAACACAACAATTATTATGCACACGGAATGTATGTATAATGCAGATCCTTCAGAGAGCATTTAAAAAAAAACGCAGGGAGGTGCATGGAATTTGCACCCTGGCCACGCGGCGTATGCTTAATGTCAGCGATTACGCATACGCCGCGTGGCCAGGATTATTATGTGGCTTATTTATTTCGTTGTCGGCATTGAATCCCAGACGCTGCCGCTGTTTTTCCCCAGCGATGCGTGCACAAGTGTCACTCTCTTATTTTGTACTAATTTTTCCTATTTTTCATTTATTTCAGAACGACTCTGGGGACTCGTGCCACCTGCGAATCGTTGTGCTCAGTGGCCAGTCGCTGGCCAAGAAGGATATTTTCGGAGCCAGGTGAGAGCGATATTTAGGCTGCAATCAAATTTTGGTTAATTAAAATTTACTTTCTCTTTTATTCCTAGCGACCCGTATGTCAGAATCGATTTGAACACAATCAACGGTGATATTAACATTGACTCTGTTTTGACAAAGACCAAAAAGAAGGTAACTCCATTGAAGCAATAACCGAGTCTTAAGCCGGGCGACAAGGCCTCGTAGCGTAGTGAAGCTTATCTTATCGATTATATATTGTATTTTGTGGGGCAAAGGTATTTATTTGTAAACGAAAAAGTCACGGCCTTGATTACTACAAACTACAAACCACACACACAGGGTTTTTTATCAGTAACATCGCTTGGAGGGGGCTATGACTAAGGCCTAGATATCTCCCTTAGGGATCAGACACTTGTTAATTATATATAAAAATAGTTTTAAAAAGAGAGTAAAGAAACTGTTGAGATTGGGGAACTATTTTACTAATGAATACATCTTTATAGTATTAAATTATAGAATATTCACTTAACTAAAACCTAAATATAATCAAATTTGAACTAATATTATTCTCTTTCTATTTATGCCTTGATTTGCAGACCCTAAATCCCATTTGGAACGAGGAGTTCATATTCAGAGTAAGTCATAAACGATTCGTGCTTAAACCATAACTAATAATTGCTTTATTTAACCCATTTCAATCAGGTTAAACCGTCTGAGCATAAGCTTGTCTTTCAAGTATTTGACGAGAATCGCCTGACACGCGACGACTTCCTGGGCATGGTCGAGCTGACCCTGGTGAATCTGCCCACGGAGCAGGAGGGACGCACCATTGGCGACCAAAGCTACACTCTGCGCCCGCGCAGGTCAGTAGGGTAGGTTTATTTCGTTTGCAGTTTGATTTTGTTCCTTTAATTTCAGTTGATTTACAAAAACAACACCTATACATAGCCATAAAAATAAAAACAAACTATATACAATGAACATGAGTTCCGAAATACAAAACTAAAAGGCAGATATATTGTAAATGTTAGCGAAATGATTGGTGGCGGAGCTATCAAGAGATCGTTTAGAAATTTCGTTGTAGAACTTACACATATTCGTGTTTTATGTTTCTGTTTTGCCTTCCGTTTCACCTCGTTTACTGTTTATCACCACGCCCACGTCCCTCCTCAAGGTGGCAATCTTTAAATGCAATTATAATTTGCCACCCATGTCGTTGTCGCCTCAGAGCCCTCCACATTTTCACCCCTTAGCCTTAGAGCCCTAGAGTAGAGTCGCTTTCCTTTGAATTTCCAGAGCTATTCACAACTTTAAGACCTCCATGACATGGCAAGAAATTAATCTTAATAATAGAGCCACTGTATTGGAAAATGCCATTTTCAGGTAGTGTCAGTGTGTGTCAATATTTGCTGCTTGCATTTATATTACGCCATTCAATAGTCGACTAATTGCACTAGCAGACACTTTGTCTCTTATATATAAATGGCGAATAATGAAGCGATTTACTGAATTAACGCTTGAAATTATAGAGCAATATTTTAGCGGAAAATTAAACTTTAAAGGAGTAAAGTTATTTCAGTAAGAAGGCGGGAATGTAAATATTTAACTTAGTTCGTTATAAGTTTAATTCTACTACTAATGACTGTATTTAATATATCCCAAGAGATTCAGCGAATAATTTAACTTTAAAACTTCAAAGCAAACTTAATAACAAATCAATCTTTTACTTTTATACGCCGGAAACACTTTATTAAAATTCTTAAACTGATAAAATTCGACAAGTGTTTGTTGACAAATTGCTTTCTTATCAAGTTTTCGACTTAATCTCTTGGCCCCAGACCGTGAAAGCGGTTTTAAAGTTGTGAAACGCACTGTGCATATCCATAGTATTCCTCACCATGCATCTGCATTCTCGTAATTTACGCCTTTCAAGTTTATTTTTAGTTAATGCTTTTTAGTATAATACTTATTGTTTTTAACCCGTGAGTGCCAGTCTGTGTGTGTACGTGTATGTCCACATGTGGTGGCGGTGTGCCCGATGTTGTCTGTGCACCTGTTTGGTTGGCTCATTAATATTTACCTTGTCACCCTTATTGCTTCCCCTCGTGCCCCAGCAGCGCCAAGTCCCGCATCAAGGGCACCCTGCGCATCTACCACGCCTTCATCCGTGAGACGCGGGAGCAGAGCGAGCCGTCTAGCGGCAATAGCAACAGCGACGGCGAGTGGGAGCATGTGGAAGCCACCAATGCCAGCGGCGAGACCTCAGCCCAGCCGGTAAGTGAGCAAAGCTAATAAATTTACCAACAAAAAACCTAAAAACCCTTTGAAATGCAAATAATAATTATATTATTCCCTCTTGGCACAGAATCCTTTTCCTACTGGCGGCCACGATGCTTTGCCCGCTGGCTGGGAGGAGCGACAGGATGCCAATGGACGCACGTACTATGTGAATCACACCGCCAGGACGACGCAGTGGGAGAGACCTACCATGTAAGTTGAGTGAGGAAATTAAATTAAATTGGTAGAAATTGGTAGAGAATTTGTTTGTTTATGTTTTGTAATTGAAGAATAATAAGTAATTTAGTTGTAAAATAAGTTAAAAGCCAAAGGTCTTTGGGAGATACGCTTTATTTTTTATAGTTTTTTTAGGGGTTCTATAATTTTAGTCCGAAGCCTTGAAACCAGGGAAGAATTCATTTCCGACCCTATATATCCTATATATTATTGATCAGCATTTACAGCTGAGTTGATATAGACCTGTCCGAGGTAAAAATAAAATTTTTGAAAATTTTCCATTTTTTGAAAAAAATGTAAGGGGTTACATCATTAAAATTTTCAAAATTTGTCAAAAAATTTAATTTTCTAAAATGTTAAATGAAGTATGCAGATTTGTTAACGTATTAAAAACTAGCATAGAAATGCTTTCAGAATTGAAATTAAAGCATTGTAGACTTAGTTATGAAGTTTTTAGGCATTGATTTTACCCCAAAATAAGCATATAAAATATGCATAAATATTGATTTAAAAAATTTAAATATTTAAGGTATTCTTGGGGGCATAAAAGGCTTGAAAAGCCTCTAAAAAAGAGATTAATTTTTAAACTTTATAGGCTGGTTTGTAAACCTGACAATAACTTACAAAGAAAAACCTTTCGAATTCTGTATTAAAATATTTATGAAAATAATATAGTTTTAAAATATATTTAACCTAAACTCCTTTCTTTGTTTCAGCTTAAACAGCAACAGCAGCCAACCCGCTGACCAATTGGCCTCGGACTTCCAAAGACGCTTTCACATTAGCGTGGACGAAACGGAGTCTGGACGCTCGGCGGTAAGTGGAGATTTTATGCTATACTTTGCCTTTGTGTGGAAATGCTGTATTTACTCTCTTGGAACTGTTATTATTATTATTAATTATCAAGAGTATAATCTGTAAAAAAAACAAACAAACAATCTATATATTTAATCTTAAATTTACATATTTATATCTACAATAATGCATGTGTGAGATTGAGCAATTGACTTTGATTTTCGTGCATGATTTTTCTGAATTTTTCCGCATTGAACACACAATCACTCTCTCACACACACACACAAAATACCAAATTCATTAACACACACACACACACGAGAGAAACGCACTTTTAAACCAAACTAACCCAATAATCAAAAACACAAAAACCCACAAACCACAAGCCACAGAGGTCGGTGAGAAACAATGCTGCCCAAATGGAGACACTGGCCAGCGATGAGAGCAGCCAGGATGAGGCGGATATTGGGGAGGAGTTGGTGGCAGATCTACAGAATAATCAGGCCAACTGCCTGCATTGTGGCGAAGTGCATGAAGGGGAACAAGATGAGGATGAAGAGGACATGCAGGAGCATGAGCATGATGATGATGATGCAGAAGAAGAGGAGGAGGAGGAGGAACCTCCTGATGCTGATCAGCCCTTGGCTGCCACATCACCCAAAGCTCAAACTTGTGATATACTCGATAGGAACTTGTACCTGACACGCATTTTCGTAATGACAAAATTATAAATCATATTTTAGGGTTTACTTTTCATATATTTCTGATGTTTTTGTGCCCAGAAATATGTGAAAGGAACAACCTGTAGTTGTATTGCTAGCAAAGAGGCTAAGCTAACTTCATTTAAAGATTGCTAATCCCATCAAGATGTTAGAGTTAGGACCTAGAAATACATTAGATTGGTGAACCCCTCCACTAACCCCTACCCTATGTATATATATATATATATGTAGGATACCATCAGTCGCATTAGTGTAGAAGACAATAACAATGTGGCTGGCGGGGCCACCACAACCACACCCACACCTACACCATCTACAACAACAACTATATCGTCGGAGGGCAACACAACACCAACGATCTCAGCAGAAGCAGCAAACACACCCACAACAAACCACAACAACAACAACAACAGCTATAACAGTGGAAATCGTATCAGCCATGTGGAGTTGTTAGAGGGTCAGGAGGATGTTTTTAACACAGATCCCGCAGTGGATCAAACCAGGTTAATATCCCTCATCGGCCATTCTGATCCCAAAAAAAATCCCGTCCATGTTGTCCGCTTTCCCAGCCAAAGAAAATCCCAATGAAGATCCCCTCCTATACCCAAAATCTTCGTAGCCATTCTTCCTAATATTCCCATTCCGTTGTGTGCTCTATCTTTCATGAACTCAGTTTTGTTTACAATTCCCTGCGACACCGTGTCGATCATAGGCCGCCCGAGATCTCGGCGACCAGTTTGCAGAACGACCTGCGTCCGGTGCGCGTGGCGCCGGCAGTGCCGGACATTGCCTTGAACAGCCTGTTGACCCGGCGAACGGTGGCCAAATTGGCTGGGACCAGTGAGCAGCAGCAGGAGCAGCAGAGGCGGCGACAGCAGATGCAGTTGCACATCCAGCAGCATCAGCAGAGGCAGGAGCAGCAGCAGGATAATAGAACATTGGTTAGCAAGCCTTGATAGCACCCACACACACACACACACAGCACACACACCTACACAACTTTCCACATTCACTTTCACTTGTAGCTCGATGTGGCTCATCCCAGGCAGCGGCAGCTGCAGCATCGGCGGCGGCGACAATTGCAACTGCAGTTGCAGCCAGAATCCTCCACATTGGTCAGCACTTGTTCCATTTGTAGCTTTGAAACCATAATTGTGTGTGCTTCCTCTTGTTTGTTTTGTGTTCGATTCCGGTTAGATAATTTTGGAGCCGCAAAATCTGTTAGTGTTCCTCTCTCTCTTAGCCCATAAATCTGTGTCTATATGTTGGGGCTTCATGGGTTAAACCACTCCGAGGGGTAAGCGAATCTCCGTGTCTCCGCAGCATCTCTGCACTGTGTTTGTGCTTTGCCTGCATGTTCCTTTAACTAACTTCGAGTTACTCTTCATAAAGCTTTTATTTGCAGCGCTTTTTGTATGTTTAAGTTGCCAATTTTATATATATATATATTATGTATTATGTTTAAGTGCTTTGTTTCCATGTTTCGCTTGATTTGTGTTTATTTCTTGATGGATTTTACAAATTGAAAACTTGATTTTAATTTCCTGAAAACACTTCTTTTCTGTTTCTTCCAAAAAAAAAAAAAAAAACAACAACCATAATTTAAAACGCAACTGCAATGCATCCATATGTATATCAAATCAAAATAATCCATCCACCAATGAGCAGAATGAAGACACCGATCATACAGATAGCCACAATCCCTCAGAGATCTCAGCTCCGTCCACCCGACGCAATTCCGAGGAAGACAACGCCGCTGTGCCGCCCATGGAACAAGTAAAGTTTGCCTTTTTGTTGTTTTAACATCCCAGCTATGAGCACTCGGAGAACCTTGATTAGAATTCTCTGCATGTGATTAAAAACTTTAATATATAAACGGTGGCTAATGTTATTTGTTTCTTTATTTATTTTGCAGAATGCTGGCGGCGAAGAAGAAGCATTGCCACCACGCTGGTCCATGCAGGTGGCACCCAACGGTCGAACGTTCTTCATTGATCATGCAGCCCGGCGAACTACTTGGATTGATCCCCGCAATGGCAGGGCAAGTCCCATGCCAAATCAAACACGACGCGTCGAGGATGATCTAGGCCCATTGCCGGAGGGCTGGGAGGAGCGTGTGCACACCGATGGTCGAGTGTTTTACATAGATCATAGTAAGTATAGGACTTGTTTCTAATCAGTAAATATTCTTCTTAAATTATTATTTAAAAAGCGAATATTTAAATGCCAAAGTTTGTCATCTAATCCTCCTTTCTTTCCTTTTGCAGACACACGAACCACTCAATGGGAGGATCCTCGCTTGTCCAATCCTAATATTGCAGGACAAGCTGTGCCGTACTCGAGAGACTACAAACAGAAATACGAGTATTTCAAGAGTCATATTAGAAAGCCTGTAAGTTGCTTATTTAAATTACTTTACATTCCTTTATAACTTACCACTTTTCCTCCTTTTTTTCAGACAAATGTACCAAATAAATTTGAAATACGCATACGCCGTACATCCATACTGGAGGATTCGTACAGAATTATTAGCTCGGTGACCAAAACCGATTTACTAAAGACTAAATTATGGGTAGAGTTTGAGGGAGAGACTGGCTTAGGTAAGCTTAAAACACTTTATTATCGATCTGCTTCTGATTACAACTCCAATTTGAATTACAGATTATGGCGGCCTTGCTAGGGAGTGGTTCTATTTGCTGTCCAAGGAAATGTTTAATCCCTATTATGGACTTTTTGAGTACTCGGCCATGGACAACTACACGCTGCAGATAAACAATGGCAGCGGTCTGTGCAACGAGGAGCATTTAAGTTACTTTAAGTAAGTATTTTGTCTGGGATTTAAAGACAAAAATCTTATTAATCTTGTCACAGATTCATTGGCCGCATTGCGGGCATGGCTGTGTACCATGGCAAGCTGCTGGATGCCTTCTTCATTCGTCCCTTCTACAAGATGATGCTGCAGAAGCCCATTGACCTGAAGGATATGGAGTCGGTGGACACGGAGTACTACAATTCGCTGATGTGGATCAAGGAGAACGATCCTCGCATCCTGGAACTGACTTTCTGTCTTGATGAGGATGTTTTTGGCCAAAAGAGTCAGCACGAACTGAAGCCCGGTGGCGCCAACATAGATGTGACCAATGACAACAAGGATGAGTACATCAAGTAAGTTGGCAAGAAGTAATCTCTCTTCTGTTAGAATATATTCTAAAATCCCTTTCTTATATCCAGACTTGTTATCGAATGGCGTTTTGTGGCGCGAGTTAAGGAGCAGATGTCAGCCTTTTTGGATGGCTTTGGTTCGATTATTCCCTTGAATCTGATCAAGATCTTTGATGAACATGAACTGGAGCTGCTGATGTGTGGCATCCAAAACATCGATGTCAGGGATTGGCGCGAGAATACGCTGTACAAGGGCGACTATCACATGAACCACATCATTATCCAGTGGTTCTGGCGTGCCGTGCTCTCCTTCTCCAACGAGATGCGTTCCCGCCTGCTGCAGTTCGTCACCGGCACTTCCCGGGTGCCCATGAACGGTTTCAAGGAGCTATACGGCTCCAATGGCCCGCAGATGTTCACCATCGAGAAGTGGGGAACGCCCAATAATTTCCCCAGGGCGCATACCTGGTAAGAATCCCGAAAACTACAATAAAAAATTCAATTAATTTGAATTTCCCCTTACAGCTTCAATCGCCTGGACCTGCCGCCCTACGAGGGCTACCTGCAGCTGAAGGACAAGCTAATCAAGGCCATCGAGGGCAGTCAAGGATTTGCTGGTGTTGATTAATAACAACGGCAACGGGAGCGATGACAGCCAAATGCTTTGGCAGGAGCTGCAGCAGCAGTTCCAGCAGCAGCAGCAGGAAGAGGAGCAGCGGCGGCAACGATTCCAGACATCACAACAACAACCACAGGATCAACATCAACTAGAACTTCAACAACAACAACGACAGCGTCAGCGACAGAGCCACCTGAACGCTTGGAGCACCGCCAGCAGGTCGTGTACTTACTTGTTCGTTTGCTTTTGTATTATAATCATTTTTGCTAGTTTAGTGTTATTTCGTATGTACTTTTAACTAGGCGCCAAAACTCACACACACACAACACACACACACTATGCATGCACACCAAAATCCAAATATAAAGCTGAGCATGTGAACCTACAACTAACGAAAGAGTCCAAAATTATATATAGAAATATATTTATTACACATTGCCGACAATTGTAAAAAGTTGAGAACGTTTTACAAACTAAGAAGAAGCCCAAAACTAACTATTAAATCTATATAGCAAGAGAGAGAGAGTCCAAATCGAGAAACTATAACAACTATATGTCTTTTATGTGCAGAGAGAGAGAAACCTTTTTATAATATTGTTATTTTTATGCGCTATTCCTCCTCAGCAACTACCTAAAGGCGATAAACGATACTAAATCAAATAAAACTAAATATAACTCAAGTAAATGCAAGTTAATATTTGTGAACCGATTGATGGAAATTACATTTTTATTCCGTATTAACTGTATGTGTGTGTATTCGTAATAATTGTAATGTTAGTCCGTAACAGTCGCTCTTTACTATTTAAATAAAAAGACAAACATCAAATATATATATATTATGAACACAAAAAGGAGAAAATACAATCACTGTATAATTGTATAAATGTTAATTATATGTGAAAAAGAAGACACACATTCCAAATGTTTACTGTGCGAAAAGAGTAACTCTGCAAAAAATGGAGGCCTATATGATAATATGATTATTGACCCATTGGAAGTCTATCAAAATTAAATTTTAAACTCAAATTATATAGAAAATGCAAAGAAATGGAGGGAACTTGTGTTCCCAAGTCACACAGAGCGAGAGAGCGACACAAAGATGAAAATAAATACCAATAAAAAAGAGGTTAAAGTTAAGAAATGCACAACTGAAGTATATTTTTTTGCAAATGTTTCCAAATTAGCTCCCAATTATCCCTAGCAATCAAAAGTCTCATCTTTTATGTTCAAGAAACTTTTTAATAATCAAAACAAAGACTCGGTAACAGCTTAGATGCCGGTGTGCTCCTTGATCCAGTCCAGGTAGCTGGTGACGCGGGTGAAGACAGCGGGGAACTCCTTCTCGCAGCCAGAGGCAGAGCCGAAGGAGGTGAGACCGACCTGAATCTTGTTGGAGGCCAGAACCAGAGGGCCACCAGAGTCACCGTTGCAGGTGGAAACGCCGGCAGGGGTGGACACGCAGATGTTGGAGTCACGGATGGTGGTGTAGTAGGTGCGCTTGCACTCGCTGTTGGAGATGACCTTCATGTGGGCGAACTGCAGGTGAGCGGCCACAGCGCTGGCAGCGTCGGAGGTGCGGCCCCAGCCGGAGGCGATCACCTCATCGCCATCGTAGGAGGAGTAGCGGGTCTCGTGCCTGGGCAGCTCAACGCGGTCGATGGCGGCGCTGTACTCCACATGGGGGATGTGGATCAGGGAGATGTCGTTCCTCAGAGTGCGGCTGTTCCAGTCGGCGTGGATGATGATGTCCTTCTTGGTGACATGGTGCTTGACCTTGGGGCTGGAGCGGACAGTGCTGCCCAGGTAAACCTCAACGGAGTCAACACTTGAAAGGAAAATATAATTATAAACCAGGATATTCAGGATTCGAGTAACTGGGTGCAAAAACTTACCCATCAGTGCAGTGAGCAGCGGTCAGCACCCACTCGTGGCCGATCAGAGAGCCACCGCACCAGGCCGAGGAGGAGCCGATCTTCAGGGAAAGTCCCACCTGGTAGGGGAACTGGTCGGTGCGGGCATCCTCGCCGTGGGTGATGCGTCCATCCGGGGACGAAGCGGCGCGCAGGGCCGATCCCGAGGCGTAGGCCAGGGCCAAGGCAAAGACAATGAGGACTTTCATGTTGGAGCTACCTATAAAAAGTATGGCGCAATCCGGCTCATCCCGCCGCTTTTATACCCGTGCCGGACGGACCATTCCTATTGATTGACGTCCCTCTATCACTATCTGATCTCTCGTCCGCACCTGCTCGAGTGGCCAGCCCCCTTCGCCGCTCCCCGTTCCATGTGTAACGTAATGCTCCTCCAATTCCGGGCGATATGAGAGTTGATCTGCTTGAAACTGTGAGATACGGTGGCGACCGTGACTCTACATTTTGTGTGTGGGTTGTGGCCCAAAAGGAGATAGTATAACAAGAAACCAATCTGCAAAATATTGGGGATTTTTTTGGTTTTGGTCAGGGGGCTTGTATAATCCATTGACGAAGTTTTCGCTGGCAGTACTGATAAGTACGGAAGATCTATTGAACTTCATCTAATCTCTAATATTAAATAATATTATTACTTGATAGGAGACGATCCTATTTGTATGTACCATATAAACTTTTTTAACAAAATCAGCAGGTCAAATATTGGACCTTTAAGGAACTGATAAAAGAGGATATAAAAGTATAAACCATTGGTTAAAATATCCCTTTTAAAATTATTAAAATGCTGTTGCATGTCTTTGTTGTATTTGTTATAAAAATTATTTTGCTGCAAGCTAATACGAGACTTCAGTTTGGTAGGGTTAATTTTTTTGAGTGTTTATTGAAGATTTCACTCAAAATAATGAGTGAACATTTTAATGCACACTCAAGGCAATACTTTTACTTAAAATAATAAGTGAAAACTTTAGTAAACACTCAAGTAAAATAAGAATGTCAAAAATTTAAATGAAAATATCAAAAATTAAGGTCTAATTTTAGTTTATAATAAATTTGTGCTTACAATTAAGCAGTTAATCAATTTTAAATAAAAAATAAAACAAAGCTGCTTTATAAAATGCTCAACATTTAATATAATAATAATTACAGTGCCCAGCACTGTTGTTAGCTTAGTCCTCCTCGTCGAGAAGGGTAAACTCTAGGGATAGACCACACCAGTCACGTCGCCAATCCAATCCAGGTAGGCGGTGACCCGTGTAAAGACCGATGAGAAGCCCTTGGTGCAACCAGACTTCTTTCCATACGAAGTGATGCCAATCAGCACATCGGAGTTCAGAGCGGAGTCATGGTAAACCAAAGGTCCGCCGGAGTCGCCAGTGCAGGTTGAGCGACCGCCAGTGGTGTCCATGCAAATATTTGTGGATTTTATGTTGGCATAGGAATACCAGCAATCCTCATTGGACTCCACAAACCGGACAACATAGCGCAGGTGATCGGAAATGGCAGAGGATTCTGTAAATAATTAAATATTAATTTATATTTGTTTTATATTCTAGCTAAACCTGGATGCTCACCATCATTCATGCGACCCCAGCCGACGGCAGTGGCCGGAACGTAGTCGTAACTGGAATATCTAGAGGAGATTCCTGGCAATCTAATGGGTTTGATGGAATCTCCCACAATAGCCGCCTTGGGTAAACATAGCACAGCAATGTCGTTCTCCAGGGAGGCACTGTTCCAACCAGGATGTAAATGGACTTTGGGCTGTCCTGATCGGATGAGCTGCCGCGGTGCCAGTCGCTGAACTCCACCCAAATAATAAGTAATGGAAACAGCTCTGTAAAAAGTTGGAATAAATTATTAACTCAAGCTTATTTTTATATTTTTTAGGGATAAATTCCACCTACTTTTCCACACAATGGGCTGCCGTTAGCAAGTATCGATTGGTGATCAAGCTGGCTCCGCACCAGCTAAACAGATCGTTTGGCTCTTCGATACTCAGGCCCACTTGGTAGGGAAACTGATTAACATTGGCCAGCTCACCGCCAGCAATCCTTCCATCGATGCCATGACCCAGATCCAGGCAGAAGACTGGTCCAATTAGCAGAGCAACTAAAATCAATCTGATTTGCATGTTTTCCCGAGTTAACCAGCTCCGCCACTGACGTACTTCATCCGCTTGATTCGAGGATTTATGGGTGGTTAATCTATCCAGCGATTGACCGTGTATTGTCGTACGAATTGGTTATAATGCCAGAGATTGTGGATTATCTTTTTGCACAAATCAGAACGCCACTTGATTGCTGAAATAATAATAAGAAAGGAAGCTAATTTCGGGTAGCCGAAATTTATATACCCTTGAAGATTGCAATTGAACTATCAAATTAAATTAATTTATTAATTCTGAAATAATTTTATTAATGGAATTTGAAGTAGAATTATAATGAAAGCAGTCTTCATTATCCTTATGGCAATATCGATCTTCTACTGCTCCTTTTTGATATTTACAATAAACAGAGGACATTTTGGAACCTTGCCGGGTGTCCTGTCGTGCAATTTGCTTGCATATTTTGTGATTTTTAATGGGAACGGATTGTTGTCTTAGAGATAATGTCACTGCTAAGCCAATAACTCAACTATAAATATTAAAAAGAAACCATAAAGTATGCTACATTTCCATTTGTAAACTAACTAACATTATCTTTATTAAATGCGCATTATAATAAAATAAAGAGATAATATTATTATCAGCAAACATTAAATATGTGTGTTTTCAATTCGTTTTTTATTTGTAAAACATTGAGATTTTACTATAATTATTTTAAAGAAGTTAAAATAGGTTTGTCTATAATTTTCCCAAGGTGAGATGCCTTTTAAAAGAGTCATTGGAAAACTAGCGTTGAATTGTTAGTTATCTGCCCGTCTGTGGCCTTAATCCCTGCCGTATCAATGCTCTGAGGGTGCTCCAAGTCGCAAGTGGAAGAGTTCAGCAGGTGCCTCTATTATGATAACACTGGCTTGCTTTCTGTATAACATCAGGAAACAAATATGGAAACTGTTTTAATCGATTTAAAATGCTGAAGCTCTTGGTGCCCTGTGTCCTCCTATTGGTCACCTGTTCGGCTGTGCCGCTCCAGCACAATGTAGAGCCCTTCATAACCAACGGCGAGCTGGCAGAGGTGGGCCAGTTCCCCTACCAGGCGGGCCTGAACGTCTCTTTTGGTGGTAACCTAAGCACCTGGTGCGGCGGCACCCTGATCTCACACTATTGGATAATCACAGCGGCCCATTGCATGGATAAGGCGGAATCTGTTACCGTTTACCTGGGTGCCATCAATATCCAGGACGAGACCGAGCCTGGCCAGCGAAGGATTGTGGTGGGCAAGGCGGGAATTATTGTCCACGCCAACTACTCGGCCAGCACGGTGGCCAATGACATTTCGCTCATCCGGCTGCCCAGCTTTGTGGCTTTCACCGAACGCATACGAGCCGCCAGTCTGCCGCGTCGCCTTAATGGATCCTTTTCCACCTACGATTCCGTGCGGGCTTCCGCCTCCGGCTGGGGCAGGGATAGCGACACCTCTGACAAGGTCTCCCCTGTGCTAAGGTATGTGGAGATGCCAGTTATGACGAATGCCGTGTGCCGAATGTACTGGAGCGGCGCGGTGTCCGAGAAGATGATCTGCATGAGCACTGCCAGCGGCAAGTCCACCTGCCAAGGCGATTCTGGTGGTCCGCTCGTCTACAGAGAGGGTAATGCTAGTTACTTGATTGGATCCACCTCCTTTGGCACCACCATGGGCTGTCAGGTGGGATTTCCGGCTGTCTTTACACGCATCAGCAGCTACTTGGAGTGGATCCTCAACCATGTCATCGCCTGAGAAGGAAGTTGGCCAAAGCTATTATGATCTAGGAGACTTTAGGCTGTAAAATATATTTAAAATGAAGTAGAAAATAAATATTAAATATTTTTAACTTATAAATTATTTAATTTCCACATTTTATCCCCAAATAAAAACACCTTTTTATTTCATTTTTTCCTGATTTTTTTTTTGTGATTTATTTTTTCTCGTTTTTATTGATTTTTTGTTTAGAATTTTTTGCCTGGTTTTTGAAGATTTTTATTCGGGCCGCTCACCTGGACGACGCGTGCAAGTGTCGAGTGCGTCCATATTCGAATGCACAACCAAATAATCCCAATGGAACCCGACACTAGCCCGCCGACCAGCCGAGCGGCGGGTTTTCCATTTGCTTTCTAAGTATGTACAAAAAACTTAAGTTAGGTTTGGGGAAAAGATTGGGGAATATATTGGGTTTAGGGGGGGTCAAGAATAAGTATGTAAAGGGAAAATCTAAATCTTAGATGCAAATTATGCATTCGCTCCAGAAAGAAAAACGGGTTTTCCTCGGGGGATTTTATAAACTTAAAGTAAATGGTTTTAAATGGGTTAAGATGAGTGTGTGTGTGTGTTAATGTGTGTGTGTGTGTGTGTGTGGTGATAGTTTAGAGCTATATATGCTTGCAGCTTAATGCAGTAGTAAGAGAAATCGAATACGAATACGAATAGTTTTGAAAAACGCGCAACGTTCGCTTTAACCTTAGCCGAAAATTACATAAAATTTCATTTCATTATCATTTTCCTGCCTCGAATACAGATAGATATAGTTTCTATATGCCTAACATTTGTATTTGTATAGTTTTCCGCATTTTCTAGCAGCATTTTTAATCGTTTTAGCTTAGTTTTCGCTTGCATTTTTCGTTAATTTTTAAACGTTTTTTGTTTTCTGGTTTTCTCTCAGTGTTTTGCACAACAATTTTTGTTTTTTATTCAAACTTTTTTACTTTAAAGTGTTTTTTTTCGCATAATTCGTTTTTTTTTGTTTATTTTGTTATGTTTTTTGTTTGTTTGTGGTAATTGTGGTTTTGTTCTTAGGTCTACAATTAAAAAATAAATTAAAAACAAATGAAAGCTACACGTCAACACGTTCCAGGCGATCTTGAAACATAATATCCTCCGCTGAAACAATTCAGATCTCTCTATTTAGTTATCTTTTCATTGACAAAAATACATTACTGTATATCATAATAATAATAATAATAATCTGATAAATATTGCTAAGTGTTTGTGAGGAAACTAATTGGGAAATCGGTCGGTCGGGGGTAAAAAACCTTAATAAACATGAGAGAGTGAGAGAGGTAAAGGAAATAACTTTTCTAACTAAAGATACACAACTTCGTCTTCACATCATCCTGCTTTCTACTTTCGCTTTAGCAACTAGTTTTGTTTAATTTAAATAATTTATCATGTAGTTGATTTTTTTTTTTGTTTTGGCGTCTTCAATTTAAAATCAAAGCGCTGGCTTTCGTTTCTACGCTCCTCTTCGAATTCGCATCCTTGAATTCCCCTGCCTAGTCGTCGTTCCTTGGATATTCTGAAGTTCTCTTGGCCTTCCTATTTTTTGGGTATACGTATTTGCTAAGCGGAAGTCGGTACCGTATATCTCTCAGTGTGTATGTGTGTTTGTGGTTTCCTGTGGGTTATTTCTGTTTTTCCCTTGTGGCTATGTACAGCATATATATATGTATATTGGTATTTGATTTGCTAACTTAAATGCTAAGACGCTTGTTCAGAAGAATGGTTCTGTGTCTCACAAGGTCCGTGGTGCTAACGGACTCGTGCCTCCGATTCGTATCTCTTAGAAGCTACTCTGCTCTATGCGTGTGTGGGTATATGTGGTGTGTGTACGGTGTATGTATGTATGCTCTATGTATTTATAATTATAAATTAATTAATGCTGTACAATATAAAGTTCTCGCTTGTTTGAGTTATATTCTCTGCGTTCTCCATCGCCTTAAGCCTTCAGCTTTTTACTTTAACTTTTGCCTCCCATCGCATCGCTTTGCATTTCTTAGTTACCTACAATTTTTTTTTCCGTTGGCTTAACCAAAAGTGAAACAATCCTAACAACTAACATCTAGCATCGACTGACTGAAGAGCTTCTTCCCCTATACACATAGATATATATATATATAAAAAAACTACTACTTCTTGTTGTAGGCGGAGGCGGAGGGCAGAGAAGGCGGTGCCAGGCCCATGGGTGGCGGAGCTATATTAGTGGGCGCCGCCAGCAGCATGGATGGCGGTACGGCACTGATTAGGGGAGCGCTCATACCGCCACCGACCATTGAGGCTGCGGCGCCAGCACCGCCAAGAGGATTGAAGACACCGCCGGTGAGGCCTCCTCCAGAACCAGCTCCGGCTCCATTGTATTTCGCATAATCCTTACTCTTCTTGCTCTCCTTGTCGCGATCACGATCGCTGTGCTTCTTCTTGCTGCTGCCGCCAGAACTGCTGCCACCCGAAGAGCTATAGCCTCCTCCACCACCACCACCGCCGCCGCCGCCGCTGCTGCTGCTGCCATAGGGAGGCGCCGACGATGTCGTGGTTGCCGTGGCCGGTGGCAAGCCATAGCCTCCTGGAGCTCCTGGCATGCCGGCCGCCGTAGAGTAGTTGTTGGGCTCCACCTTGTTCTTGCTTATCTTGAGCTTCAGCGGCGCCGAGGCTCCCACTTGAAGGCTGCCGTTGGGATTCTTGATCATCACCATTTTCAGCGGTTCGTTGGCCAGCGAGCCGTCCTTTGGGGCGGCGCTGCTACTGCTGCTGCTGCGATCCTTCTGCTTGTCCTTCTTGTGCTTCTTGCGCTCCTCCTTCTCCGTCTTGTCCTTGGACTTATCCTTCTCCTTGTGTTTATGCTTGTCCTTCTTCTTTTTCTTCTCCGACTTGCTGCTACCGCTCTCCTCCTTGATCTCGCCGGCGGCCAGTTTGGTGTTCACATCCATCTCCATGGCTGGTGCCGCTACAACAGTCGACAGGCTGGGCAGAGGAGTGATGCCCGGCTCCTTCTTGATTATTGGTGGCGTTGGGGGTATGGGTTCTAGCAGTTCAGCCGGCGGCTTGAGACCAGGCATGGTCAAAGGATCAGGCTTGAGGAGCGAGGCATTCAACGGACACAGGCTCTCCTTCAGCAGGCTGCGCACCAGATCCGGCGTCGTCTCAATCCCGTTGGACATGTTCAGAGGCGTGTGCTTCTCCTCGTAACTCGAATACGCAGGCAGCCCGCTGCTGCTGTCCAGCTTGCGCAGCTTCTCGCGCGGCTGAGTGCCGCTATCCAACTCGTCCAGCTTATTCAGTCCATACTGGCTGCCGGATATCTCGTTGGCCCGCTTCAGGCTGCTGCCGCTCTCGCCGGGATTCGGCACCAGCAGATCGCCAGGGCCGCCGTGTGGCAACATCTTCTTGTGAGGCGGCAGCATGGGCTTCGATGAAGCCGAGGAGGCGGAGGAACTACTGCTACTGCTGCCCATGGGCATGGTCGAGGGACGGTGCTTGTCCTTCTTGGTGGGCGTGAGGCGCTCCTTTTTGGGACTCTCCTTGTCGCGCGGATGATTGTTCAGCTTGTAGTCGTGGCCCTGAGGCGCAGGCGGTGGTGGCAGCAGACCGTTAAATGGCTGTGCCATCGGTTCCTTCTTGATGTCTGGCCATTCGGGACTGAAGAGTGACATCTTGGACTGTGACGACTGCTGCTGCTGCGGCGGCTGTGCCTCCGGCTGCATCTGTTGTTGCTGCTGCGGTGGAGGCACCACCTGCTGCTGCTGCATGTGACCGTAGCCCTGGCTCTGGGAATAGGGTAGCTGCTGCTCAAAGGGCGGCATGCCATGGACGGTGGAGCCGGATTTGCTGCGGTGACCGCTGCCGTAGCCGGCCTGGGGCGGCGGCTGGGCACCATTGCTGCTGCTGCTGGCTCCCAAATAGCCGCTGCGCGACGTCAGCGGATTGGGTGGTGCACTACTGCCGTACGGCGGCGGTGCATTCGGATACATCTTGCTGCTGCTCTGCGACTTGTCCTTGGAGGACATGCTCGATGAGCCCGAAGATGAATTGGAGGCGGATGGGTGATTGGGCGGCGCTAGCTGCTGCTGCTGCGGCGGCTGCTGGGGCTTGGAGGAGCCCGGTGGCATCTTGTGGCTGCCATGCGTAGGCATGCCTCCAACACCAACGGGCGGCATGCCGCGAGGTGGTTTGTGATAGTCCACCGGCAGAGACGGACGACCGGGCTGGCTCGATGACGACGATGAAGAATTGCTCCTTTGACTGCTGCCGCTGCTGCTTGATGAACTGAGCCCGCCGCTGCTGCTGCTGCGCTGGTGACTGGAGGGCAGGCGGTTATAGCCCGGCTGCTTGGACTTGTGATCTGCAAAAAGGTAACAAAATCCGTCATTTTCTTTTCTTAACTTAGGGTAAGAAGAGGCAGAAAACTCACCTGAATGCTGGTCAGGCGGCATGCCGCCTTGGTAGTTTGGCAACTTGTGACTGGAGGACGATGACGATGAGGACGAGGAGCCATTGGCCGATACACCCATCACCGAGGACGAGCGCTGGTGGATGCCATCCGATCGCCTCTGCTGCGGCACCATCGCCGGCGGCAGCAATAGCGACGACGATGACTGATCGCGCTCCCGTTCCCGCTCCCTGTCCCTGTCCCGCTCCCGATCCCTGTCCCGCTCACGACTATCGTTGCCATTGACCAGCTCTGGCGGCGGCGTAATGTTGGAGTGATATCCCTTCATCATCTCACTCACCCGCCAGTCCTCCTTGGGCTTGTTATCCTTGGAGGCCGTCCGATTGCTCGCTCCCTGGGCGATCGCCTTGATCGAGTTGAGTTTGGACTTGAGCCGCGCCGGACTCTTCTCGTAGATGGCAATGAATTCGTCCGTCAGCTGCTTGAGCAGATCCAGCGAGACGCTCTTGTCCACATAGTAGAACCAGTGCTTGCCCTCGGTCGATTGCGGTATCTCCCAGCGGGACCACTTGCAGGCGAGGTAAATGCAGAAGCAGGCCACCACCGTGGGGCGGTATTGCAGGCACATGGAGGTCAGATGCAGGCTGTATGGTGTGTGCCATGGATTGTTGTTAGGTGGATTAAGGATAAAGTTTACAAAATAGAAGGCAAATTTTCTTTTTTTTTTGGGTGAGTGTGTGCAGGGGGTTTGGGGTTTCCCCCAAAAGGATATTTCTCAACACAGATTATATCTTTAGTTTAGAGGGGATTTCCCTGGACAAAAATGATAAATTCAAAGACTGGATCGCAAACCAAAGAAACATAAAGTCCTTTCCTCGAATTACAAATTATTCCGCGAATTTTTAGCGACTTTTCTGGCATTCTTTTGGTTTCCAGGAATTACAAGGGTTTTCCTTGACATTTGGCGGATTTTCCCTGCACAAATTACAATGTTATGGCCAGGCAATAGAGGATAATTACCCCGAAAGATCAGGAAACGTATTCCTTTTTGCTGTTTCTAGGATGCTGGGCTGCCTGCTGTGACTCTTCACCTTTTCTCTTTTGTTACCTGTCTCTAAATTTGCACGTTGCAGGTAGGCGGACAGACTGCAGAGCTGCCTGGGCAGGATTCGACCCTATGCACCCGCACACACACACCACCACGCTTAAATACCAGAGCTCCAATATGGAGGAGCACCTCGGAAGCACGTCTGGGAGGCGGTGGAGGAGGAGGAGTGGGAGGAGGGATTACCATAGAGAGAGAGTGTGTGTAGCGCATACCTGTTCGAGGCCAAGAAGTACGAGGTCTGCGCCAGATCCTTGCATGCTAAAATATACCATAGTAATCAGTACTCAATCGCTCAACCGGCTACCATCCGACATGGCCTTGGGGTATCATGGGAGGACATGGCATTAGAGCGAATTGGTATTGTGTGCCTACCTTTGACCAGCTGGCAGGTGCGCACCACATGCGTGTGCGGATGATCGATGGCCACATCAAAGCCGAGCGTCTGCAGCAGCACGTTCTCATTGAAGACAAGCTCCTGGGCGAGATCAGGGTAATTCTGCTCGGTGGTCGGCGGCAGGCACTTGTTGGCGGCCCGAATCACATGCTCCAGCTTCCTTGGCTGCTCCTCCACCTTGGCGGCCAGAAACAAGCTCGCCGATGCCATCGAATTCCGATGGAAGTGTGTAAACGAGTGGAACGCATAGAATCGATGCATATACACGATGGCCGTGTTTATGCACAGCTGTGACACTTGCAGTCGCTGGCCCATCTCCTGGATTAGGTAGGCGGTCATCTGGCGATACTGTAGCTCATCGTCGCCCTTGATTCCGCATCTTCGGCTGGGTGAATTGGCCAGCTGCTCGTTGCTAAAGTACCAGATTTTGTCCTTTTCAAACGGCAGGTTGTTGTTGTTATTATTATTGGCCGGGGCTGGAGCGGAGGAGCCACTTCCACTGCTGGCCGAAGATGATGGCGCCGTGGCCGCTGCGGGCATTGGCGTGGCCATGAGACTCATGGTGCTACAATTGCTCCGTTTCCGTTCACATGCAAGCCTCCTTTTACTGCGCCGCGGAATCCGCTGCTACCGCTGCCGCCGCTGTTGCTGCTGATTTTCAGCCGTAGGAACTGTACGAAGAGGAAGAGAGAGCCAGCAGCGCTCTTTCTTTGTCGGCCGTGCTGCGCGGTGCTTGGGTGCACTGGTATGGGTGCTGGCTGCGGGCCGTTGGCTGTTGGTATTGGTGTGTATGTGCGACTGCGACTGCTGGTTGCTGCAGTGGCGTGGGCGGCGACGGCGACGGATCGGTTGTGGGGGGAATGGGGATCAGTGCAGCGCATCGGCTATGCCACACTCAGACTCGGGGAACGGGGGGAAATGCACGCACATTCGGCGAGGTAGTCCACATTCACTCCTAGCTTGTTTTTTTTCCGCCGCGCTGCTCGCTTCGCGCGCGCGTGTGTGTGTGCGTGGTGTGGTGAGGTTTTGCTTTCTGGAAATTGCGAACGCGACGGAACCGAGCACACTGACACTAACCAGCGACGGACGTTATGCAACTCGGCATCAATTCATAGTTATTCGCATCGCTATTGCCGTCGCGTCGGCCACTTGCACCATTTGGGGTCGATCACTGTGCGTTATTTTATCCACAAACGCATTGAAAAACGTGAAATGTGGACAATGACAAATACTTTGCAAGAAAAATTTTTTTATGTATTTGTTAGGGTTGTTGATGAAAATAATCGATGTATCGATATCTTTCAATAAAAATAAATATTGTTATGTGCGTCAAATTAGCGTCGGTCAGTTAGCGTCGAAACGGAACGGTGGGAAAATGGAACACGGAGACATTTTTTATTTTTTATTTATTTTGTAAATAAGCGACTAATTTGATCCAAATAAACTTCCAGCATGTTGAGAATTAAATGTACTAATAGTTTTTTTTGGGTTTGGGAAAAGTTGAGCATCGCAAGTACCTTAAATACGCATTTGAAAAATCAAGGCTCCACCTTTTTGGAGATTGCTCCCCCTAAAGAGGTCGTGCGCAAGTGCACGGTATGCCAGGTTTTAGAGCACTTATTCAGGTATTATCCTAGAAAGTTTCATTAAAGTCCTAACGACAGTTTATGAGAAAATTGCTTAACAGTGCTCAAACCTCCCGATCCGCTCCATACAAAAACGGGGAGCAAATATTCAAGTTCCTAGAGCTCTGCTTTAAGAGGTCGTGCGCATATGCACGGATTATGGGCATATTGGGGATCGAATGGAGATCATTTGGTGAAGTTTTCAATAAAATCCTAACGACAGATTTTGAGAAAATCGCATTACAGTTTGGCATTCAAAAAGACGTTAAGGAGGGCGCGAGTTCCGGAGCTGGAACTGG
>VNJN01010289.1:0-13833 GCA_008042485.1 Drosophila mayri | reverse complement strand
CCCTCGAATATGTGTCTTGGAACTTGCATGTTGTTTAGCGCTTGTAAATCAGCGCGATACTTTTTCCACTCCGCCTGAAGGTGTTGAGGAAGCTCGTCATCCCAGCCCATCTTTAATTCCCACAGGGTCTGCATGAACATCTTTGCTTTGACCACCACGGGGGCAAATAACCCTAGTGGATCGAATATTTGCGATGATTCCGAACTGACCACTCGTTTGGTGATAGTTGACGCTTCGCTTTTTTGAGATCGTCCACATAATTGATCCTTTTGTGCCATCCACAGCAAACCCAGCGTCTTAACACTACATTGTAGGAGCGTTTCGTCTTACTTGACGTTAGACACGATATCGTCTTTGGGAATCTGGCTTAATACCTCTGAGTTATTGGAGCACCATTTTCTGAGCTTGAATCCGGAAGGCAACAGTATTTTGTTTAGTTCTTGTTGACTTTGTACGGCCTCTGAGATGCTGTCTGCTCCTGTGAGACAGTCATCCACGTAAAAATCATGTTTGAGTACGGACGATCCAAGCGGTAGATGATTCTTGGCCTTTTCGGACAGATAATCCAAGCATTTAGTAGCCAGGAACGGCGCTGATGTTGTACCATATGTGACAGTTTTAAGTCTATAAAACTTTAGATCGTCTGATGGTTTCTTCCGCCATACAATTAATTGATGGAACTGGTGATCGGGGTGCATCCACACCTGCCGATACATCTTTTCTATATCTGCAGTAAACATATGTATATCTGTGAGTGCGGAAACGTAGTAAGATTGCAAACAGTTCGCTCTGCACGGTGGGTCCAGCGTACAATATATCATTTAATGATTTATTGCTTGCCGTTTTACAGGACGCATCAAAAACTACTCTCAGTTTTGTGGTACTGCTTTCGGGCTTCAATACACAGTGATGTGGAATGAAGTAGTGATCCGACGGTATGTGTGTGGGATGTACCATTTTCATGTGTCCAAGACACTAATATTCTTCCATTAAATCTACATATCCTTTCCAGACTTCTGGTGGCGTTCGTCGCTCTAATGCCAAGAACCTGTTGGTTGCTGTTTTTTTGAGATGCCCCCAGGGCTGAAGTTCCTTCAGAAAATGGAAGTTTAACAATGAACTTTTCATCTATTGCAACCTGTAGATTCGCTAGGAAGTTAGATTCGCAATGAGCTTCTATTGGAGATCGAGCCTCTTCTTTGGTGTCTAGATTTTCTAGGGTCCAAAAACGCTCTAATAGCGTATCCACCTCCTCTTCTGTGGTTGCCGCTGCACAAAGTGCCGCTGAGTCGTGCTCAGCAGGAATTTTCCCGGCCACAATCCAACCAAGCTTTTTATTTTGGAGAATTGGGCCTCCCGGCTTCATCAGCATCTGATTTGGTAGAAGCAACGAATAATAATGCTCTGCGCCAATGAGCATGTCAATTTTTCCTGGTTTGTCAAAGTTTGGATCAGCCAGGGTGACGTTGTTTGGGACTTGTAGATGTAAGGCAATTAATTAATGAGCTGGTTGATCAGCTATGATATGTGGCAGCACGAAAGCTTCTACTTGTTGAGCAAAGTCATTGTGCATTGACTTCATTAGAACGTTTGCTCTAGCTCGACTGGTTTTTGGGTTGCCTCCAATGCCCTCGATGCGCAGTGATGCACCGTGGAGCTTTAATTACAGCTTGGAGGCCATTCGTTCAGAGATCAGATTAATTTGTGATCCTGAGTCTAGCAAGGCTCGAAACGTGGCCATCTGACCATTGCTTGCCTTAACCAGTACCTTGACTGTGGCCAGCAAATTGTAACTTTTGTTACTTGCTGCACCTACAGAAGGTGATTGTGACTCTGTTGCCGCACATGACGTAGTCTCCAAGTACAGCAATGTATGGTGTTTTATATCGCATTTAAAACACGTACGGCCTCGGCAATTTTTTGCCTTGTGGTCACTGCTAAACCAGTTCACACACAATTTTTGTTTTTGAACCCAATTGACCCGTTCGGGTACTGTTTTGTTGCGAAAATCTTCGCATTTGTATAGCCAATGAGCCCGTTTGCAGAAAGGACAATTTGGTTGCCTTCCAGCGCTGGCAGAAGTGCATGATGAGCTCTTCGGCTCCTTTCTCGGATGTTGATTGCGTTTCCCTGTTTCTAGTACTCGGCTTCGTTGGTCCAGGAAGCTTAACATTGTATCAAGACCTTGGAGATCCCTTGACTCGTCTAACGATAGTTCGTAGTGGGCTCTATTCGCAAAATCCAGTTTTTGCTTGATGATCACGATTATGATTGTATCCCAGCTGGATATCAATGCCTAGTCCCTTTAACGATGCTAGAGACTCAATTGTTGTTATGTACAACTCTTTTAATGACTTTGGATCGTCATTATTTGTATGAAGTTGCAGGAGACGATTGAGAATCGTATCTGCCACATGGCGGGCATTGTTGTACGCGTCAACTAATATTTCCCATGCGCTCATGTAATTTTCTTTTTTAAGATCAATACGCCTTATTAATCTTTCTGCCTCTCCAGCTACGCTGGTTTTGAGGTACCACATTTTCCTGACTGTGGGTATGTTGGTATCATGAACCATGCATTTGAACAAATCGAAGAACTGAGTCCACTTCAGTAGATCCCCATCGAACTTTGGGATGCTGACTCTGGGCAAATGCACATCTTCATTGTTTGATGCATTTGTTTGAGCTCCCAAGACTTTTTGGACATCCCCTTCTAGTCGGAGGAACGACTGCATGTCGTATCCTTCTTTGACTGGGTCTTCGTATTCTTCGTGAACTGCGAAGTGGGACCATAATGAGTTTATTGAATCCCTTGTTATGGCCCTTCCGGTTTCGGAAAATTCTTTTAGGGCACGTCTGATTGATTCGGAAATCGCCCTTTGTCGACGACATGCTGATATTAGCTTGCTTGCAGGTTGCGTTAAGCTTGCAACGTCTGCATTTTCCAAAGCATTGATCGAGGTTGCCTTTCCGGGGGCATTGCTCGAGGTTTGAACCATTGCCTCGGTTATTATTGTTCTGTATCTGTCGTATGACTCACGACAGTCTACGAAGAACTTTAAATATCCAGCGGTTCTATATTCCGCTGGAATATTTTTGTCATTATCCGCAAATCGGTTCCAAATTTCATCGATTGCGGCCAACTTTGATTCATAATATGTTGGATTTTGCTTTCTTTCCGCATAGTCTTTTTTAAAGTTGCAGATGAACTTCGAGATGTATTGACTGATCTTTTCCTGCAAGTCTAACGCCTCTGTGACTGCTTGCTCCTCCTTATTAGACATATTGAAAATTGTTTTTTGATTCCTGGCCGATGGGAGTGTTTTATTCGCTTTGACAGCTGGATACGCTCCTATTCGCAACCGTGATGTGGTCGAAGGAATCAACAACTGTTCAATTGACTTGGGGGATTTTTAGAATTTAGAGTTCTAAAAATGGATTTTGATCAACGTGTAGTTGTGCTGACACTGTCCCGATAGGTTCCCAAGAGTTACGGAACTTTATCGGTTGATCTCACCAAGCTTAGGAAGATTACAGAGTTACGGAGTCTTTCCTGGGCTTTTGACGTAGTCAGGACAATTTCCTGTGAGTTTAAATGTTTATTTGGTGGGTGAGAACAGATTAGGAAGATCACAAGAGTTACGGATTCTTTCCTATTTGTTGAAATGTTTTTATTGATGAGAAAAAAATTTAGGAAGATTCCAAGAGTTACGGATTCTTTCCTATATTTGACTAACGTCGGGTTGACGTGTTCGTAGGGGTCACCAAAAAAAAAACACAAAGTTGAAAAATGATTATGTGATGAAACAACGTTGAGAACAACTGATCAAGGAAAACGCTTATGAAAAAGGAGAGGTTTATCTGAGACAGACAAAGTCGAGCGAAAGCGAAACAAGTAAAGCAACAAAAACTACCCAGAGTCTACACAGCTCGAGGATCACGTCGGGGTCACCAAAATGTTTATACGGAAGCTTGGATGCCAAGCAGTGCATAAACTATTGCCTTTGGTTGTCGCAACTAGCACTTCGAACTAGGTGGACGGTTTTGTTGGTTTCGGTAAAGGGATGGAGGTCTGAAGAGACGGCGACAGCCTCTGATGCATGAATAAAAGCTCTTGGTTGTGGTATAACTCCTACTGACTTTATTAATAAAACTTAATAGTATATATAGGTAAAAAATGCTTATGCTAACTTAAATGTCGTATTACAAATAAATTGGGTTACTGTAACTGTCGCTATTAACAGCTATAAGCGACTTGACACTTATTGCCTTATTTCATTTTCCTCATGTCCGCATGCTATGCATATTCGCTTGACCTGGTAATTGATACTTTAT
Source organism: Drosophila mayri (assembly GCA_008042485.1). Classification (NCBI taxonomy): domain Eukaryota; kingdom Metazoa; phylum Arthropoda; class Insecta; order Diptera; family Drosophilidae; genus Drosophila; species Drosophila mayri. Next base: position 9,498 of record VNJN01010289.1, on the reverse strand, counting down.
TGACCATAAATGCATGTTGCTGCGACTGAAAAATTGTTATGTATTATTCTAAATATTATTGTTTATGAATAAACGGTGCCGTGACTATACAATAGTTCTTAAGCGTTTGACAATTAAAGTGTTTCCAAACCTGAACTGCATGGTGATAATCACCTTCAGAGCATTTTGAGTCTGTTAATTTGCTATAAAATGAGCTCCTTGGTGGGAGAGAACTATCGGAAAGTTTCTGCTCAGAATCTTAGTACACGAAGCAAAGAAAAATCTGTGATTTTTTTAAATTGATTTCGAAGAACTTTGAAGTCCCCTGCATTTAAATTTCCTGCCAGTGTATCTAGGGTAGAGGGCATAAAACGAAAAGTATCTAAAAACCTCATATCCATCTTATTTTATGGAAATAAATTTAGATATTGAGATGTATAATTCCTTGTTCAAAGGAATTATTTTAATTTCTCCCTCAATCTTCCCAAGTTCTGTCACAAATAAGTAGAATCGTACTTGGAAAAATTGTGGAAGACACTTGGGATAAAATCTCCCGTCTTATATTTAAGGTTGCATTCACTATGTGCTGCACCTCGAAATTTAGCTGAAAAACGGCTGTCATCTCTCACCCAGTCATTTCCTAATATTCACTTGCATATATGACAATTAAGGGCCTCATCAAAATAATAAGAGTCCTGTGGACTCAGTGGAAGGGGGACTATGTGATTCATGTATTTTTCATATATAGCAGACAAATCGGATGTTAAAGAGTCGACGAAAGTGCGCCCGACATTTGATCCTGTCTTTGATACAAATTTTTCTATGGAGGGGCCAAATGAGCACTTAATATAATAGGCGCAGGCTATTGGGATATGCTTATTTACTATTTGAGTTTTCTCACTTACATCTATTGTTGAGGACTCGAGTATGCACTAGAAATTTGCGTACACGGCGAAGGGTACCTCCAGCTGTCTATGTGTGTGTTTGAAGGACAGCTCCGTTTCCTTCGGCGGTTCGTTCACCATATTACTGCATCGTTCGCTGTGTCGTTGAGCCCTCTCCTTCCTTGTGGAGAAGGAAAGGCACTTGTTGCAGAACCATCTGTTTGTACGAAGGCTTCGATGCCTGGCAGATAGTGCATAAACTATTGCATTTGAATGTCGCAACTAGCTTTTGAAACTAGGTGGACAGTTTGGTTGGTTTGGTTTGAGTTGAGTTGGGTGCATAAAGACACGGCGATGATGGTGTCGGGCATAAAGACACGGCGATGGTGTTGGGCATGAAAAAAAGCTCTTGGTTGAGGTACAACTCTTACTGACTTTATTAATGAAAACTTAACAGTATATATAGGTACAAAATGCTTATGGTAACAAATATCGTATAACAAAATAATGTGGGTTACTGTGAATGTGGGTAACTGTGTATGTGGGTTATTGTCAGATATATGACCTGACACTTATTGCTACTGTGTATGTTGGTTATTGCCAGCTATATGACCTGACACTTATTGCTCTATTTTGTTGTCCGCCAGTTATGCATATTCGCTTGACCTGGTAACTGATACTTTATTAACGACAAATGCATGTGGCTGCGACTGAAGAATTATTATGTCGAATTCTAAATGATATTGCTTATGAGTAATGCTGCCGTGACTGAACACCATCGTTTGATTCCAATTTTTTTCCAATTGAGAACATAATAGTCTATGAAGAAATATGTTATTTGAATTAGAATATATTTTTATTATTAACATTATTTTATTATTTTTATTTTGTGTTGACTTTTTGAAAGTTATTTGTGCTTACCTTGAAATATGTTTAATCCACACATAATATCCATGTATTTCGGGGGTTGGTCCATCGAGGAGAAGTAAATTTAAGTGATGCTGTTTCTCCGTTCCATCAGTAAAGTAGGATCCAATTATTTAATCCCTTTCATTGTCATACCCAAACACATTAATGCTGATGTGAGGGTTTTGTTTAACGAACAGGTGGATTTTCTTCTTCTGCATCGGGAATCGAGGTCCAGTGAAGTCAATTGTGATGTTATTTGTGTGGTTAATCGCTGGTTTTATATCAAAATCATAAGCACTGCATCGTTCACCCTTATCCTTCTGGTTAAGAGCAGACACAATTGCCCACTTGAAGCAGAACTCATCTTTGTTGTGTACCTTTATACATGCTCTGCGGGACTTTGGAAGCTCAAAATATTTGGATCCTTTCAGAGGAACACATTTCAACATGTTCATCGCTACCTCCGCTGCGGCGACGGTTGAGCGGGTCAATGCCTAGTTGGCAGTTCCTCATCAAATGGTCCCCCCTGTTGTTACTATTCTGCTCCCGGACGTGAGAGACAGGATCAAGAAGCTGAAAAACTAGAAGGCGCCAGGTGCAGATGGCATTTCTAGTAGAGTTGCTAAACTCCTTCCCCAAAGAGCACTTCTCTTCTTGTCCTTTTCGCTTAATGCAGCGCTCAGAATTGGTCACTTTCCTTCCTCCTGGAAGAATGCCAATGTGGTGATGATACACAAAAAAGGAAAGCCCTCCCATGACGTGTCTAGTTATAGGCCGATTAGTCTTCTGCCCACGTTTTCGAAAATTTTGGAGCAATGTATCCTTGACAGGATGCAGAGGATACCGGCGAAACGGGATACGATACCAAGGCATCAGTTTGGATTCAGGATAGGTCATGGTACCCCGGAGCAATCGCGTGGTGGACTTCATTGTTGAGGGGTTCCAGAACAGGCAGTATGTGGTAGCGGTCCTTCTGGATATTCAGCAGGCCTTTGACCGGGTCTGGGACCAGGGGCTTTTATCCAAGATCAAAGGGCTCCTCCCTCCTCCTTAAATAGGACCTTTCAGGTTGTCCAGGATGGAGTTGTGTCGTCCACCAAAAGGATTCTTGCTGGCGTGCCGCAAGGAAGCGTGCTTGGCCCAACGTTTTATAATTTGTCCGCTCATGATGGCCCGCTGAACCTGAGCTCTCTTAGCACTTGTGTTGCCACGTATGCGGATGACACTGCGGTGTTGGCTAGATCCAGCTGTGTTTACAGCGGCACTGACAAACTTCAAATTCTTTTGAAGAGGTTCGAGAACTGGGCTTGTAGATGGAATGTGGCCATCAACACTGATAAGTATGCGGTGGTCACATTTTCACTTAGGAGAGACGCGTGCCCAGGAGTCTTCCTTCATGGGCAACTTCTGCCGCAGCAACTGGAACACACCTATCTTGGATTAGTTCTTGATAAGAGGCTGACATTTGCCTCCCATGTCAAACAGATTTGGGAGAAGCTGCAAGGTACGGCCAGTCGCATTAGTTGGTTAACAGGTCCAAAATCTAAGTTAAGTCTGCGTTATAAGACTCGACTGTATCAATCGCTCCTAGCCCCAATGTGGCGCTATGGGGAGGCTATATATGGGACGGACAGCAGCCTGGTCGCACTTTCGGAAGGTCCAGGCGTTTCAGGCAAAGTTTTTGAGACGTATCGCCAACGCGGAATGGTATATTTGAAACGTTGACATTAGAAGGGAACTTGGAGTACCAGCAGTCGGTGATGTGATAAATTTTTTGGCTGCAAATAATCGGCTTAGACTAATCAGACACCCAAACCCCCTGGCTAGACGGATAACAAGGACATATACATCTAGACGGCTGAGACGTTTTACTATTCGGGAGCCGCCCTCCCGGCGCATTGTCTAATTTATAATTACAAAGTGCGTAACTGTCGCTTTAAATTGCTGACACAGTAGTATATATGCGGCTGGATAGGTCAGGCAGCTTGCCTACTTGCTCAAATAAATATTATATATATATATATATATATATATATATATATATAAAAAACTCAGAGGATCTTTGTAAGAGTCCATCCACTGTCCTTCTCTTGAAACTCACTCATTTTCATGATTATACTTTCCACATGGGAATTGTATAATTCAGGTAAATTTGAAACGATTTTATTTCGAAATATGTTTTACCCTCTTTCATGAGCATATATTCCGCAAATAGCTCGAAATTGATTTTTGATAATGTGTGATATGGCAACACCCTTTCAATGTGAGGGAGCAGCGCTTGTCCTGCTTCATAAAGGAATTCATCAGGGAATCCAAGAGCTGGCCCCTCATTCATAAACATATATTGAAGGATACGTCCCTTGTATCCATCAACAAGGTATTTATGCTCATCCGTCCGTAAGTGAGCTACCCATTGCATTTTCGTTGCGAAGCGGAGGCGGCAGGTGTGGCAGGAGACAGGCATGTTGTTGGTGTTGTTAGCGTTGTTGGCGTTGATGGCATTGGGGTAAATTTTAATTGTAGAAGGTGGTGGCGGAAAAAATTGTTATAAACTTTCACAAGACTTTGAGTATATGTAGCGCTGTTTTTATGCACTTTTTGGTGTTTTTATAATTTAGTTTTTTGGTAGGCGGCGGAATTCTATTTTATTTTTCACTTTATTGGAAACCTGAAGAAGCAAATTTTCAACACAACTGCTTGAATCACAAACTAGAAGTGATTCTTAAGTCAGATTTAGAGAACCCGCAAACCCTCAAAAATCCGAAAAGACAAATTTCGGACACTCACTTTACAACCTATCTTAAACTTCCCATCCTTTTTGAGATAGGTATCAACTGGTTTAAAAAACCGGTACAAATGTATCCTTTTCACCCCATCCAAATTCATTCATATGCAGGTGGAATGAGTATGGGAAAAATCTGATTGTTTAGACGAGTAGAGAGAGGTTTTTCCGTTACGAAATCAACGCCCTTCTTCAATTGCATCTCATCCCTTTTTTAGGAAAGGATCGTGCATCCCCCGCCCATGTACGTTTCAGGATCGTTGCGGTGCGGTGACGAGGGCGGGGGCGCTACGCAAACGTGATCGGTCCGGATCGTCCTTTCCCCGTCACTTTTTAAGAGAGGGTCATGGGCGAAAGTGCACGTGCGCTCTAGGATCACACACCTTTCCCCGTCCCTTTTTAAGTGGGGGTCATGGGTAAAAGTGCGAGTGTGCTCCAGAATCACACACCTTTCCCCGTCCCTTTTTTAATGAGGGTCGTGGGAAAGTGCACCTGCGGTCCAGGATCGCGTACGTGTTCATATCCTTGTCGGTGCCTTTGTAGACTTGTTATCTCAAGTACCCTTTTAGATGCATTGACCCTAATTAATTGCATCTTTATTACCCCTCCCTATTGACAGGTTGACATCTAACCCAAATGAATTTCTTTTTTATTACCCTAATCTTGACAGCTAACCCATTAATGGCATTTTTATTACCCTTTTTGCCGACATCAAAGGGACCTGAAACTGAGGTTTTTATACTACTGGGGTAGCACGAAGACGACGCAGCGGGGAACGATCCTCCTGGACACGTTCACAACCCTGGATGTATGCTTGCAACGATGGGGCCCGTTGCACCTACAGCAAGGCGGGACGAGAGTCAACTATCGACCTGACCTTTGCCAGCCCTGAGCTCTCGCGGAACACCAGCTGGAGAGTCAGCGGCCTATACACGCATGGCGACCACGCGGCTATCACCATGGAGACGAGGGCTGACTAGCCGAGCACGCAAAACCGCGAAATGGCCTACAAGGCGGGCACCCTCAACACCCAGGTGCTACTTGCCAACATGGACGCCAACACAGCCGCAGGGGATGCTAATACCTGCGCGGAGGGGCTGTCCGCGAAGATCAAGGCAGCCTGCGACGCTGCGATGGTGAGCTGCTGAAGGGGAAACGGAAGACGACCAGTACCCTGGTGGAACCAGGATATATCTGCGGCGAGACGACAGTGCCTATCTGCGCGGCGGAGGTGCCAGCGAAGCAGGGGACGCCTCGCGCATGAGCAGTACGAGGCCAGCTTCAGGGAAAGAAAGACAGCCCTCAAGGTGGCGATCATGGAAAGCAAGAGAAGGTGCTTCCATGAGCTCTGCGACGCAGCAGACCAGGAACCCTTCGGGTCAGCATACCAGCTGGTAATGGGCAAACTTACCCGGCAGCTCACGCCAACATCGCAGGAACAGTTGGGAGCTACTGTCTTAACATTGTTCCCGGCCCAGCCGCAGGCAGACCGGTACCGACCTGCGAAGATGAAGTCCTGAGCGCCTTGTCTAGCAGCAAAGTATCCAAGGCCCCAGGATCCAACGGCATCGCCAACGCAGCCCTGCATGCCTTAGTCAAGGCATTTCCGACACTTTTTGCACAGGTGTTCAATAGATGCATCAGCGAGCGGACTTTCCCGAGAGCCTGGAAACAGCAAAGGGTCGCCCTCATCCCGAAGCCTGGCAAGCTGAACGATGACTACAAAATATTCGAGCGTATTGTATGCAACAGGCTGGAAAAGGAAATAGAGGAGCGCGGAGCCCTATCTACCCACCTGCACGGGTTCCGAAAGAAGAGAAGCACAATCGACGCGCTCCGCGAGGTAACGCAGCTGTCAACAAACGCCATCGAAGGCGAAAGGTGCCAGAGAGGCACCAAGAAATACTGCTTGGTGTGCACCCTGGATGTCAAAAATGCCTTCAACTCTCCAAACTGAAGTCTGGTCCTGCAAGTACACCAGCGCTGCGGCATATCGGGCTACCTTGTACAGCTGATAGCCGATTATTTCAAGGACCGCGTCCTGATGTACAGCTCGGATGCCGGCCACCAGGCATACCAGGTGACGGGAGGCGTTCCACAAGGATCAGTTCTTGGGTCAATCCTATGGAACGTCATGTATGACGGCATACTGAGGCTGACACTTCCTGAAGGCTGCTCTGTGGTGGGCATGGCAGACGACATTGAGTTGGTCACTGTAAAGAAGCACTTGACCGACGTCTCGGCGAAATGCAGTCACGCGATCGACATGCTGATGGCTTGGCTAGCCACAGACTTCGGGCTTTCGCTCGCCGAGCACAAAACGAAAGCAGTGCTCATAAGCAGCAGGAAGACAGTAGAGAAGGCGAGCTTTCGGATGGGCTCGATCACCGAGTTCAGCCCTGCGTTAAAGTACCTTTGAGTGATGATCGACCACAGGCTGAACTTCAGAAGCCACATGGAGTACGCTGCGGCCAAGGCATCCAAGGCCCCGACGGCAATCTAGGGGATGATGGCCAACACACGAGGACCAAGGCAGCAGAGTAGACGGCTTATAGCAACGGTGTTGTCTTCGACCATCCTGTACGCAGCACCGAGATTGAAGGAAGCCATGCGGACAGCCAGCTACAGCCGTCAATGTAAGACGGTCTATAGACGCTGCGCACTGCGGATCTCCAGCTGTTACTGCATAGTATCGGAAGAAGCCGCAGGACCGGCAACTCTGGTAGCGCAACCCAGAAGAGCAGCACGCTCGCACAGTGGCAAGCGAAGGCGCAACCACAAGACGCTGGACTCATCGAATCATCCCCGAACTGGATCCCTGGATAAACAGAAGGCACGGGCAGGTTGACTACTATACGACGTAGCTCCTAACAGGCCATGGCTGCTTCAAGGCATACCTGCATAGGTTCAGACATGAGGCGGACCCGAAAACCGGGAAGCGGTTGCCAACATGGCAGCAACCGTGCTCAGAGAGCTGAGGCGACGGGAGCAGAGCCTACGCTCGGACGGCTAAAGAGGAGCGGCAACCAGACCGCCAACCGCCCCCGCGAAGAATAGCTTTGCGGCAGTCCCGCGGGAGTGATCTTACTCTTCCTACCCCACCTATTCTATCCAACTGTATATTTTCCTACTATATCTTAAAAAAACAAAAAACAGGTTATATCTGATTGACCAGCAAAAGAGTTTACTGCTTTCGCAAGTCTGCCTTCGACCGGCTGAATAATATTATTTCTGACTTTAACTGGTCTGATATATACATGTGCACTGACATGGCTGATGCTGTTCAGTCACGGCACCGTTTATTCATAAGCAATAATATTTAGAATAAACATAATAATTCTTAAGTCGCAGCAACATGCATTTATCGTAAATAAAGTATCAATTACCAGGTCAAGCGAATATGCATAGCCTGCGGACATAAGGAAAATGAAATAGGGCAATAAGTGTCAAGTCGCTTATAGCTGGTAATACCCAAAGTTACAGTAACCAACTTTATTTGTTATTCGACATTTAAGTTAGCATAAGCATTTTTTACCTATATATACTGTTAAGTTTCACTAATAAAATCAGTACGGGTTCTACCTCAACCAAGAGCTTTTATTCATGCATCAGAGGCTGTCGCCGTGTTTTCAGACCCTCATCCCTTCACCCAAACCAATCAAACCGTCCATCTAGTTTCAAGTGCTAGTTGCGACAACCAAAGGCAATAGTTTATGCACTATCTGCCAGGCATCTAAGCCTCCGTATAAACAGATGCCGTGGACATTTTTTACAATGCGATGAATTCCTTCTTTTCTGAATGTGTTCCGTCCCACTATATTATTACTATATTACTACCACTATATATTTATTATTTTAAATAAACCACCTTGGTTTACTAAAGAATTGAGTCGCTTGATAAATGTAAAGTCAAGACTGTCCACGAAAAACCAGTTCTCGTTCTGACCCCTCTGACTATATATCGGCTCGGTCACACTTCACCGTACTGAACGCACAGTGTTACAAAAACTATTTGACTCTTTGCAGGGTAAAATTTGTTCAGAATCCTTAACAGTTTTATAATTTTATTAATACTAAACGTAATGCGGTAACTCATACTTCATCACTTTTGTTGGCAAACGCAACTGTGAAGGGCGATCAGGCTATTGCCGATCTTTTTGCCCAATTTTTTCAAACAACATACTCGGCTTCCACTAACCTAAATCAGACGTATTCTTATGGCTTGCCCAGATCGAATTTAATTTTCTGTCCATGTCTAAACGAAAGCTCTCTCCTTTTAGATCTTCATCGTGTAAAACCAGTTTATCTGCCTGGTCCCGACGGAATACCAGGCTGTGTGCTTAGATATTGTGCCAATGCCCTGTGCTCGCCCCTTCTGAAATTGTTTACCTTATCCTTAGAAACCTCGCACTTCCCCCTTATTTGGAAAGAATAATTCGTTATTCCTTTCCACAAAAAATGTAAAAAATCGGAGGCCAATAACTATAGAGGAATCTCTAAGCTCTCGGCCATCCCTAAACTTTTCGAAAACATTATTTACTCCACACTTGCAGCACCATTAGTAACATCTTTATGTCATCATGGATTTGTGAAGCGAAGATCAACAACTACAAACTTACTGGAGCTCAATTCCTTCATTATAAGGAGTTTCCAGAATAACTTTCAACGGATTCAAACGGAGTAAAACACAAATGTTCAGAGCTACGAAACGTCAATGCTTGTAGGTCAATATATGAACACTTTCAACATTTATATGGCGAACTGCAAGCAGGAAATGAGTTGATTAGTCATTCCCGACAACGAAGAGCACCACTTGACATAGTCGGAAATGTAGCAAATTCATTATATGGCGTTCTGGACTCAAAGTACGCCGACGACATGTCCAAGATGATAAACAATGTCAAGTCTAACGAAGACGTATTGATGATGCTCTTGAAAAATCAA
>VNJN01010288.1:0-15124 GCA_008042485.1 Drosophila mayri | reverse complement strand
GCAAAGATCGAACAACGCACCAACGAAGGCAAATGGGGACATGTACGATCCGAAGACAATCCAGCTGATCTAGCAAGCCGGGGCGTGTCACCCCAAGAGCTTAAGGACAGCACGCTTTGGTGGCACGGGCCGGACTGGCTGCCACTCAAGCAGGAGCAGTGGCCGAGTGAACCATTGGTTAATCCGGAAACCGATAATGACCAACGGCCTATCAAATGTCACAGTGTCACAGTGCCGCCAGCAGTGGATATCCTAGAGCGTTATTCAACCTTCGACAGGGCGCTGCGGGTTCTAGCATACGTAATCCGTTTTGCGAATAGGTGCTGAAAGGAAGATATACCCCCCTCGTCAGCACTCACTTCGGCGGAATTGTCCGACGTGCAAGAACGGTTAATTGTGTTCACTCAAAAGAATGAGTTTCCCGTCGAATATAAGGCCTTAAGTAACAAGCAGCAAATTCCATCCTCAAGCACGATTTCTATCCTAAACCCCTTCCTGGACAGCAAGGGGGTCTTGAGGGCGAGCGGCCGTTTACAAGCATCTGATATGCTCAGTTATTATAAGAAACATCCTATCGCGAAACTACAAGCTCTGTTTACCCATCGCATATCCTTGCATGGGGGAAATCAGTTAATGATGCGACTGATTCGGTCTAAATTCTGGATTCCTAAGCTTCAGAGGTTGGTGAAATTTACAATTTACTTGTGCCGAGTTTGTGTCATCCACAAACAGAACCTGCAGGAGCAGTTGATGGGGGACTTACACCGGGCGAGATCCACTTTCTCCAGGCCATTCACTCATACGGGCATGGATTCCGCGGGACCATTTGAAATCGACAGTTATGTTGGTCGAGGATGCAAAATCACAAAGGGATATGTCTGCGTTTTTGTCTGTTTTAGTACCAGGGCCATCCATCTCGAGGCGACATCCGACCTGACGACTGAGAGATTTTTAGCGGCGTTCCCTTGGTTTTCCGCTCGCCGCTACTCGCCGCTACTCTGACAACGGGAAAACGTTTGTCGGAGCCTCAACGTCCTTATCCAGAGTCTTTATGGAGTTAACCAGAACATTGATCCTCTCCAAACATAGCCTGCAGAACTTGGCCTGGCATTTAAATCCTCCGGGCGTGCCTCATATGGGAGGGCTCTGGGAGGCGGGTGTGAAAATCTTCAAGGCTCATTTCTACAAGCACACAGCCGCAGGGAAATACACCTTCAAAGAACTGGCTACCCTCCTTGCGAAAATCGAGGCCTGTCTAAACTCCAGGCCTATTTCGCCAATGTCTGAAGATCCCACTGACTTTGTGGCTCTTAGCCCCGGACATTTTCTAATCGGTGGACCACTTCTTGCGGTATCGGAGCCTGTGATTGAAGAACATCATATTTCCATCATCAACCGGTGGCGGAGGTTGAAGGCCCTGCATCAGCAATTCTGTGTGCAATGGAAGAAGGAATACCTGAAGGAGCTCCATAAAAGGAACAAATGGAAATTCCCATCGCAAGATCTTCAAGCGGGAGAATGGTTGTCATCAAGGAGGAGAGCTTGCAAGCCAACGAATGGCGGCTTGGGCGTATCCAATTGGTCTGTCCGGGCGCCGACGGCAAGGTCAGAGTTGCAGACGTGGTCACAGCACGGGGCGTCATCTGGCGACCAGTGGCGAAAATAATTCGCCTCCCAATGGATGGGCCCAGTGACTCCTTAATACCTTAGTCCATCCAACTGACCGTTGCTAATCATAAGTTATGTCGTCCAACGTCGTTGTTCCGTCAACGTTTCGTGATCATCCGAATCCACAGGACTTTATTTTTCATATTTATCCATTTCCTTTGATATAAATCCGTGTATACGATGGCTCCAACGACCCACCAAAGTGCTCGTCGCTCATCAGGGAGCGACGTATACATGTTTATGCTGAACAAAGGGGCAATATCGCCAGGGGGGCATCCCTGGGGAAAATAAACGGGTCGCCTTCTTTTTCTTGTACCGACACTTAAATAATGCCGGCACAAATACACACATTAGGTTAGGTGGTTGCGATTCGGGAGCTGAAGGGGGCTCTAGAGTCAGCAGGGTTCCCACTTAGGAAATAGACGTCTAATAGCAGGGCGATTCTAGCCGACATTCCAAGCGACCACCTCCTTCGTGCTGACATCGATGCAGAGAGCACGGTCAAGACACTCGGCGTGCGGTGGAAGGCGACGACTGACGAGTTTTTTTTTATTCCGCCAGAATTGGTTTCCGGCTCGTCTTTCACGAAGCGCCAAGTCCTGTCCCAAATTGCCAAATTGTTCGATCCGGCTGGCTGGCTCGCTCCTTTCATCGTGCGAAGATGTTCATGCAGGAGATTTGAGATTCGGATCTAGGGTGAGACTACGCCCTCCCTCAAAACTTCTGTCAGCTATAAGTTGATTTTATGAAGAACTACTCAGTGCACTGCAGTGCTCGATTCGTATTCCTCGATGGGTCGCTTTCTGACCACACTTAAAGGTAGAGCATCGCGATTTTTGCGACGCTTCACAAAAGGCGTACGGCGCCGCCATTTACGTCTGTATCGAGGTTGCGTCTACGGTAAAAGTGAACCGCAAAGACGCGATTGGCCTCGGTCAAAACGGTGTCACTCCCGCGGCTCTGTTATCTGAAATGGCCACCGCCATTCTTCCAAAGCTGCCAGGGGCCGCAACCGGCCTGTTGGACGGGCTCGACTATTGTCCTCGCTTGGCTGAAAAATCCAGCGTGTCAGTGGACGACCTTCGTGGCCAACCGGGTGACCAAGATCATCCAGTTCACCGACGTGCAAAAGTGGACACATGTCCGCTCCGAGCATAGCCCTGCGGATCTCGCTAGCCGGGGTGTAGCTCTTCAGGACCTTGCGGATAGCCAGCTGTTGTGGCACGGTTCTGCCTGGCTGCAAGAACCTCGCAGCGATTGGCCCACTCAAACCAATGACGTCCTCGTGACAGAACTCGAGAAGCGAGCAGTCGAAGTCCATGTTGCGACGGCGCCCGCCGAAGATACTCGACAGGGCGTTGCGAGTTCTTGCCTATGTTTATCGTTCCATCCAGCGCGCGCGGAAGATCAATCTCCGTTCGAAGAGCACCTGACAGCTAATGAGATTACGTCGGCCGAACGCATCCTAGTTTCCGTCACTCAGCGCAGACACTTCGTCTCTGAGATGGGCTGCTTAAGCGAAAAGCGGTCAGTTCCGGCATCCAGTCCGATTCAAAATTTGAACCCATTCATTGATTCGCAAGGCCTTATGAGAGCCTGCGGCCGGGTCACGGCCTCTGAACTTCTCCGATATGACGAACGGCATCCTATAAACCTTGCGTACGACTGCCATCTGTCTCGACTTCTCGTCAAGTTTACGCGTCGCATCACATTACACGGTGGTTATCATCTGATGATCCGCCTAATCCGCCTAATTCTGGATCCCAACGGTGAGGAACTTGGTCAAGTGCGTCATCTATGCATGCAAGGTATGTGTCATCCACAAGAAGAGGTTGCAGACGCAACTCATGGGAGAGCTGCCGAAGGAGCGGACGTCCTTCTCGCGCCCATTCACGCATACTGCTGTGTATTATGCCGGTCAATTCGAAATAAAAAACTATACGGGTCGAGCCCGTCTCATCACAAAGGGGTATGCTTTGGTGGTTGTGTGCTTCTCTACGAAGGCCATCACTCTAGAGCCTACGTCCGACCAAAGACATTAAAATATATACAAGATGCGTAACGCCGTACAATTTTTTTGCACACGATTTTTTCATGCTGGCTTTTGAACTGGCTCCAGGCTCTCTCAAATTTTGTTCAAAAGCCAGTGAGAGAGCACTCTAAAGCCAGCAGCTCTCTTGAACGCATACAACGATACTATCGACTGTTTGTGTGCACACGTATTCCACTGCATCATACGCACTTCCTTGTTTTGTTTATTCATACAAATAAGCGCATTCTATTTTTAGATTTTTACGCTCTCAACTTTATGAGAGCGGATAGAGAGTTAATTTCGTAGCCATCAAAAAAAGCAGTTTCATATTGCAAAACGAATGTATGGACGTTCCTCATCTTAATGGTTCTAATGTCTTTGGTCCGACCTTACGACCGAGAAGTTTCTGGCTGCTTTCGCTCGGTTCGTGTCACGGAGAGGGTGCCCCCGTCAAGTGTAGTCGGACAACGGGAAGACCTTTGTGGGGGCAGCTGCCCTGCTATCCCGCGATTTTTTCCAAAGCCTAAAAGGGGCGGTGACGGGTGCCTATAACCACCAGCAGCTGCTCTGGCTTTTCATTCCTCCGGAAGCCCCGCACATGGGGGGTCTGTGGGAGGCTGGCGTCTAGAGCTTCAAGACCTTGTTTTACAAGTCCACAGCCACGCGGATATACACTTTTGAGGAGCTCTCGACCTTCCTGGCAAAGATCGAGGCATGCCTAAATTCGCGCTCGCGCCAATGTCCGAAGACCCCGCTGATCTGTTGGCGCTTACACCCGGGCACTTTCTTGTGGGAGGCCCACTTCTTACCATGGTTGAACCCGAGATGAAGGGGCATACCACATCCATGATTAACCGCTGGCAGCACCTAAAGGCTCTTCAGCAGCAATTTCGGCTGCGATGGAAGGAGGAGTACCTTAAGGAGCTCCATAAGCGGAATAAGTGGCTAGCCCCTACAAGAGATCTCCGCGTTGGGGATATGGTGGTCATCAAGGAGGACAACCTTCCGTCCCATGAGTGGCGATTAGGCAGGGTTGACGCGGTGTTTCCGGGATCCGATGGCCATGTCCGCGTGGTCGACATCCGCACCGCGCGAGGCCTCATCAAGAGGCCCGTAGCTAAGGTCGTGCTGCTTCCTATGGAAGAGTCCACCCGACCAAAGTAACAATGCGTTCTTCCGCTCCAATGTTCCTGTCCATTGTGCCGTATCGTAGCTCTGACCGTAGTTCCTAGTTGTACTTCACACCATACTAATAACGTTTTTTTTGTTTCTCCGTCATATTTCCGCCAGGCGCATTCACCACGATGACGCCACGTCCACGCACCGCCTAGTCACTTGAGAGCAGATGTACTCGAGGTACCGATGCCGAGTCTGCAATGGGATCAATCAGTTGACAACCATCGCTGTTTTCTGCGACTAAGCGCCAAGAAGCGGCTCCGGGCGGTTCTCGTCAACCGCTACTGCTCAAGCTGCTTGGCCCACGAGCACTCCGACGGATCGTGTCGGCGAGGGGACCGCTGCAAGACGTGTGGGCGGGATCACCATTCGCTGCTGCACATCGTGGAGGAGCCGCGGGCTCGGCGTCAGCAACGTCAGGAGGAGCACCGGTCACGGAGGGCGGGAGATAGCACGCGGAGAGCGTCATCGGGGTCTCGGCTTTCGTCCGCCACTTTCCGGTACTCACGATCCGCTCCACGTCTGGTTCCATGTATGACTACGAATAAAGCATATGCGACTGCGCCCTGGAAATTATACCCTCGACGCCCCGACTTCTTATTTGCCACGACTACGATCGCGCGGCTTTTTCTGGTGCTACCGGCGGCCGCTTTTATCTTCATCAACCGTCTTCGGAAATCTTTGTGCGGCATCAGTGCCCCCCTTCACACAACCTAACCGTCCACCTAGTTCTAAGTGCTTGTTGCGACAACCAAAGGCAATAGTCTGAGAGGCATCTAAGCCTCCGTATAAACAAGGAGGATATGTTGCTAGCTCAAAATTACAATTTATTCATAAGTACCTAATTAACGATCGATATTAATATCTAAGGGGTATGAACATACATACGTCCTGGTCCCAACCGCGGGCCCTATCATATCAGATACAGCGGGGCGTATACACTTACGTGTGTCGTGCAGTAGCCAGGAAAAATTGGGCCGTGGCTGAGAGTGGAGCTGCGTGTGGGCGGGGCGCGGGCTTGGCGGCATCGGCGGGTGCAGCGACACCGGATTTTTAATCTTGGGGGACCATTTTGAATTATGACCTTTATTGACCTGGCTACTACTTTTAAATTACAATTTCGCTTCATTTTAACAGTATATTGTTATCGGTCAAATATTTTATCTAATATATTTTATGGAGATTTATTGATAGTGGCCTCTTATTTATTGTCAATACATTAGACAATGCATTAGAAGTGCCATATAGTCATCTCGCTCGCACTTATGTAAAACCCTATAGAGAAGTCAAATCTCTAATGAAGTCTCTAATAAATGCTGTAGTATCATAACAGTATTAGGGGAGCCCCAAAGAACAAACGACATAAGTCTGCGCCGATTTATTAGCAACTTATCTTCCAATCAAAAAATAACATGCATCTTTTTTAAAATTAATACCATACTGCAAGTTAAATGGGAAATCTAAGTAATTTAAAAAACGCAGTTTCCCAGAAGTGTTCATTTAGTATATATTTTTATTAATTTTTATATAAACTATTAATTTATGCCTTCTTCTGTGCACCTTAAAAACGAATTATTTAATAATTTCCATCTTTAGTACTTTAGTAAGTAGTACATTAGTATTTATACATGTGTATGCTCATAAGTATGTTGTGATGATTAGTCAGTGCTCCGGAGGCTTAGGGATGGTCTCAGAAATTTATATTGAGTCAGGTAGATTTGTTAAAAGAAATTCCAACCCGGTCCTACAGGTAGAGGAACGGAGATTTACACAGTAATTTCTGGCTTCATTGGGGCTGCAGAGAGTTTGTTTACAATAATGCAGAGAGTTTCTTTATAATGCAGATAGTTTTCAATAATTCAGATAGTTTTCAATAATTAGTTACACCACGGGTTCTCGCGGCTGCGCAGGCTCCGCTCGGCGAGGCTCCTGGACGCGTGCGGTTAATTGGGGCGCCAGAGGCTGTTGAGGACTACTAGTTAGTGTGGGTGGCTAGAGGCCGTTAATTTCCACAAGGTAGCGTGGGTGGTTAGAGGCCGTTAAGGTCTACTATCAGTGAGGACAGGGTTAGAGGGCTTTGATGTCTACAATTAGTGAGAACGTAGGCCTTTAAGATCTACTATTAATGAGAATGGTTTAGAATTCTTTAAAATCTACTATTAATGAGATTAAATATTACACTCATATATAAACTTTATACATATAAATACATATCCATTTTCGTACATACGTTTGAACTTCTGTACAGAAATGATGAACCCTCATTTCTTTGGAGGAGTCGAGCTTTAGTGTGGCCACTCACAATTTATCTTAATAGATGAACAACGAAGCCTCTTTATTTAAAAAAAAATAAACTAATAAAAATATAGATTTTTGCACGCTGAATCCGAATCCGCAAGCAGAATTAGTCTATCACAACAGGGTTTTGCAAAAAACGCGCCCCTTGTCGCTGCGGTAACGCCTTAACTACGGAAGCGCACGGGCGTTGTTCAATTGCATATCACTAATCAATTAAAAATGTTTTCGATGAACGACCACTTGGTCATCATTTTATAAGTATTTCGCCGTATTTTACGAAAAGAACATAGATTCTAGCACATTTTACCATCTAGTTATGTTTACGTAAATTAGGGCAAAAACTGCGTTTTTAGCAACTTTAAACGCGATTTTTGCCTGATATGATAGACAAATTCTGCTCGCGAATTCGGATTCAGAATGTAAAAATCTATAATAAAAGGTTTGGCTCATTCAAGACACAAAAATCGTGTTGCACTGTCCTATCATACACCTCATTCGTTGGGAAGGAACCTAGCTAACGCAGCCGATGGCGAACAAAGGATTTGGAATGCCTCCTACACGTTGACCACCTTCACCACCTTCATTTAAGCGATTGTATAAATATATGTGATAGTGCAGCTAAAGAAAAGAAGGAAATTGCAAATGCTTAAATGATTGTGAAGGTGGTCAAGGTGAGCGTAGTAGGCATTAAGGTTTTGTGGTAAATATTTTTTGTTGGTGAGCATTTTATTCGATATATTTTTTGTTATGTTTACATACACGAGTATAAATATATTTTTATTTTGTTCGGTTAATACTACTAGTGACATATTCACATATTCAGCTATGTTTTAAGAATAAGAAAATGCAACGTATGCGATCCCACTCTGAACCACTGCAGGTGTACCGCTCTTCAATACCAAGTAATAAGAATTCAAGATCGCACGCTAAACCAATGCAAGCTATCTATATCCAGAGCAGGTGTTGCGCTCTTCAATAACATAAACAATTCTTAGAACTTATTGTAAACCAAGATCATGTACAACCAATGTAAAACACAGGGCAGAACAGAATATTTTATGTCATAAGATTTTAGTCTTAGGCCAGAGTTAATCAAATAAAGAACGCCACCCTCCAACAGTGATTCTGTGTTTTAATTAGCTGTTGTCCTTATTCCAAAAGACGGGGCATTTATTCGAGTCGACGATAATAAAAATAAACATTTAACTGGCGCAGTCAGTAGGATACAAAAAATATCAGAAAAAAAGAACCTCGAGTGGAAAATAAATTAAATTTTATAATTTAGATCTCGAATAATAATTACTCAATACATATTAAAAAACCCTTCAACTTGGATTATAATTCCAATTCAGTTGTCCAATAAAAAAAGTGGAAGAATAAATAAAACAACAATAAGTCCAAAGGCAACTAACAGTTAAGAGCAACTTATAAATAATAAACACACAAAAAAAAACTTTTAAGTTAAACAATCTCTATAAATTTATTAAGTGAAATAATAAAAAAATTAAAATAAATAAATTAATAAAACCAAATTTTATATTTACTGTAACAACAAAATTATAACTATACAATAATGGCACAACCAGTAGTGATGTTAAGTGACCTCAACCTTGCTGAAGGTTGTCGGCGGCTAAAAGACATCATGCCTTTTAAGGGTGATCCAGAAACTATCTACACTTTCATCAGCAGAGTGTACTATGTAATTTGGCTCTACCAAACTAATGATTTGCGACAACAGAGGATTCTACTTGGAGCCATTAAAAGAAGCTTGGACGGACATGTTACACGATCACTGGGCCTTCTGAACATCAAACATCAAACATCATATCCTTAGATCGAGACTGGACTCAGAGTTTAAACCACAAACACCAAACTACAAACTACTGGAGAACTTCAGGGAGACACCTTACAAAGGAAACCTAAGAGCATTATGGGAAGAAAAGGAATGATGACGATAGCTGTTGATTTCAAAATTGTATCTGTAAGGTAACCATCCAGATTTTTTAATTTATGTTCAATTCCATTAAAATACTGATCAGAAAATTACCAATTCAACTATTTACTATTTTGGCTTATCATTATATTAAAGACCTAAGGTCGTTAATTACCATTGCACAAAATAAGGGAATGCATGAAGAACACATTAATGTTGAATTGAATAAAAACATAGATAATCGTAATAAAAATGCAAATTTTAATAAAATTTCGAAGTCACATAATCCCAATGTCGACCATGTTACCCACAATATTCTCAACCATTTCAACCTAATTTTAACCAATACATGCATTCATTTAGACCCACCTATACACAATAAATACCTAGCAACCAAACTATGTGGCACGTTCCAAATCATTTCAGACCCAACCAATACATGAACACACAGCCAATTACTCACAAAAATCCATTTCCACAATTTTCCAATAAGAACCAAAATTCTCAAGCAGCACATTTTAAGGGAAATACATATAATACATAAAATACATAATCCTTACAACCCTCCACAACTAAAAATATTAACTTCCCGGTTACCAAACGACTAAGACCATCATACAGTGAACAAACCAAAATGTCTATTGACGATTTGAGATTTCAAGACGAGCACGAATACCAAGAATTACAACCTAATTATTATGAACAACAGTATTATGATCAAAGGCAGTTCTATGGGTTGATTAATGAAGGGTGACAACAGGTACAACCCATTCAAAATAAAGATGAACAATATCAAACTAAACTAAACAAAATTTTCGGTTAATAGCCCCGGAAAACATCAATACATATACATAGCATACAAAGTTGTGACGCCCAGGGGGCGCCCAATAATAATGTATGATATATAATATAATTAATGTATGATACAAAATAACGTATAATATAATATAATATATGACATAATATAATTTAAAGCAGGATACAAATAAAATGATGTAACATAATAGAAGAAAATAATAATATAAACAAATAATAATATATAATGATATATACCACAACATAAAATAAAGGATGATTAAAGAAGATGGGAACAGACCTTTTTTTAAATTCAAACCGAACGCGAGCACGCGCCTAAGAAGGGTCACACTGAGCACCGGGGATGGCCACACCAAATAGGACCAAGAAGGCCAAACGCGGAATCCACACCCGACGATCGAGGACCGCTATATAAAGCTAGACAGATCTGGATGAGCATTCAGTGCGAGCAGCCAAAGCAAGCAACATCAGCAGAAAGCGGAGTAAGGACCAGACAGGCGAAGGTAATTTATCCACTAATCTGGGTCGGAGAACCGACTGATCAGGCATAGCTGGACCCTCGTTAACTAGACCTTAAAGGTCTCTGAACTGTTCTCATGACAAGTAGACCTTAAATGCCTCTAAAACTGTTCTCATAAATAGTAGACCTTAAAGGCCTCTAAAACTATTCTCCTCGATAGTAGACCTTAAAGGCCTCTAAAACCTCTTCTCATAACTAGTAGACCTTAAAAGCCTCTAAAAAACTGTTCTCATAACTAGTAGACCTTAAAGGCCTCTAAAACCATTCTCCTAGTAGTAGACCTTAAAGCCCCTAAAACTTGTAAGGATGCACTACGGCCGAGATATGAACTCAGCGGCCCAGAGTCCCTTCCAGTTAAATTTATTGTT
The DNA here is from genome assembly GCA_008042485.1 of Drosophila mayri. Taxonomy (NCBI): domain Eukaryota; kingdom Metazoa; phylum Arthropoda; class Insecta; order Diptera; family Drosophilidae; genus Drosophila; species Drosophila mayri. The sequence goes on along the minus strand of VNJN01010288.1, from coordinate 4,313 downwards.
GGAAACGCCAGGAAATGGAGGAGGCCGAGGTTTTCTAGTATTTTAAGGGTGGGTTTTCTGCCAGATTTTACTTGCCCACGCTGGGCGGGATTCCGCTACCGGCCCTGGAGTTTACCAGCGGCCGGACCCTTCCCCTAGAGACTGGAGCCGTGGCTCGGGATGACCCAGCAGCCTGCTCCCGCGCCCGCAACCCTGACCTATGACCGCGGTGCCGGCGTGCCCGAGCTGCCGCGGCCCGTCGGCTTCATAGGGCCACTTGTCTTACTTTAATTTTTCTTATTGTTTTATTTTCATGTTCTCTAAACGTAGGTAAATTTGCTTATTCTCTATGTGTTGGTGCCCCGTTTTATTTTATATTTTCCCTATTCTATGTACCCTAGCTGTGTCTATCTTAATTTTGTGCGCCGAGCGCGTTAGCTCACCCGATGTCCTGTTTTTAGTGAGAGGACTTTGAGCCTTGTCGTCGATTCCTGGTCGTATGGGGGGTCCTGCGTGTCCTGTTGGGTTTCCTGGTTGCCGGTGTGCTCGATGTGTCGGTCGTATGTCGTCGTGGGGGGGCTTTGTTCTTCACCTTCTAATTCAACTTGTCACTTTGCTGGCGTAATTGCGAGTCAATCATTAAAATCCATCTATGGCCTAATTCTGCCCATTCCTGGCGGCTGCGCTGCCGCGATCGATGGCACGCGCTGTTCCGCATTCCACGCATTCTTTCGCCCGGCGAGCTTTCCGTCTCGCTCTTACTCCTGGGCGGCAGGTGGCCCATGCAAATTCTGATTTTGCAATTTTGGTTCTGTCGGCGCCGGCGTCGCGGGCCTCTGCCCCGATCGCGGTCCCCGGCTTCCTCTGCCGATCGCTGATTGTTGGACTCCATGTTTCAGCCGTTTCGTCACCGTTTCCTCCCGTTCCTGGAGGATGTTGCTAACGGTGCGGGTCGTGTTGCCCGTGACGTCAGACTTGGTGTGGCCAAGGTGTGGGCCCGGCCCTGTGATTTCCTAACGCCTACCGCCTAGCCTTAACCTATTGGCAACTTCATAATTTAGAGCGTTTTAACCCTAACTAAACTATCCTACTACTTATCCTATTTACCTATCCTAACTTAACCTACGATTTACAGCGTGTATTTACAGGGTGTATTTACAGTGTGTATTTACAGTATTGTGGCGGCGGCCACATCGTGACCGTCGTCACAAACTGTTCTCCTAGTAGTAGACCTCAAAGGCCTCTAACTGTTCCATAACTCTAGTAGACATCCAAGGGCCTCTCAATCATCCATTCTAACTAGCACTTCCTCTCATTCCCCGATTACGCAGCCGCCGAACACCGCCTACTCTTCACAACAGCGGAGACGAAGCACCGGACGACATCAAACCTAGGAGCAGCGGGAACCAAGCCAGTGGATTTCGTGAAACGCTAATTATTGTAATCTAACTCACTTATTGTTAATCTTTGAATTTGGATAACGCCCAATAAACTTAAAAATAACTAATTACTGTGTAATTCCTCACGCCTTCACCCCTGGGAATGGATAGGGATCGCTGCTAGCAACTCCACCCAACTAAAAAAATTCAAATTTCTGAGACGACCCTGGCCTCCCGTGAACCCCGGAGCTTTCACCAACCGTCACAAAGGTTTCACATACAAATGCGTTATAGGTACAGGATCCACAATAAATATAAAAAAAATATATTTTCTCTTTCTATTCAAAATATTAATTGCGAGGTTTGGACATGAAATGGTCCTATTACATTGAGCAACTTAATTATGTTACCAAGCAATAGTATCTTAAAAACAAATGAACCATTTTATGTACACAATTTTGTCAGAAAATTGTTGAAAAATGCATAATCAATTATAAATTACAAAAATAGCACAGTTACCCTTTTTGTTAATTAATTACTTCAAATTTAGGAAAAACCAAAACTTTTATATCCAAAACACTCCAGAACCAATGAAAACATCAACTCAAGAAATACAACAAAAAAAAAATACATTTTGAACTGTTTCGATTAGATCATCTGAATCAGGAGGAAATTTTACGGTTGAAGAGTTGAAGTTAAAATAAATTCAAAAATTTCAATTTCAGACCGTCTAACATTTACAAATACCATTAAACCATTAATATCGGTCATTACGAATACCTTCGAATGCCATTTGGCCTTAGAAATGCACCCGCTACCTTTCAGAGAAGCATGAACAATATCTTTCGACCGTTGCTTAATAAACACTGTTTTGTGTATTTTGACGACATTATAGTTTTTCCACATCCCTTACTCAACATTTTTTCCAAACTTGCAGAACTTAATTAAAAGTTGCAGTTAGACAAATGTGAATTCCTAAACCCTAATGGCATAAAACCAAATCCACTTAAAGTTAAAGCCATAGTCTCACACCCAATTCCTAATAAAGTAAAAGAGATCAGAGCTTTCCTTGGATTAACCGGTTATTACCGTAAATTTATTCCAAATTACGCACATAGCAAAACCAGTGACCAAATGTTGAAAAAAAGGCGCAAAGGTAAATACACAAAATCTTGATTACATAGAAGCATTCAAAAAACTTAAAGCTTTAATAATTGGATAACTTATTCTCCAATTACCCGATTTCGAAAAAAAATTCATCTTACTCGCCATAGTTTGGGCTACTAAAACTTTTCGACATTATTTACTAGGACGACATTTTCTCATTGCTAGTGACCTAGAGCATAACTTAAAAGAACCAAATGCCAAACTACAAAGATGGAGAGCCAAATTAAACGAATACCAATTCAAAATCGACTATATTAAAGGAAAGGAAAATTCAGTTGCCGATGCATTATCAAGAATTAAAATGGAAGTAAATCATCATAGTGAAGTTATCCAACACAGTGCAGAAGAAGACAATAGCAACCTCATTCATTTAACTGAAAAACCAATAAACTAATTTAAAAAAAAAAAAATCATTTTCATAAAATCCGTTAAAAATAAATTAGAGAATTCTACAATATTCAATAATTCCATTACCACAATTTAATATAAAGTTATGACACTCGAAAAGGCCAAAACAAATTTTACTGGATTCATAGAAACATTACTATTTGTTTTGAGAGGGACGTAGATTTTAAAACTATTCAAAGAGCTCACCGAGAAATTATTAATCACACTTACACTAAAGTAATTCGCTGCCTCTACTTATAAAGAAAATGGTTGTCCATACGCCGAATTCAAAGAATATATATTAAAATAACATGAAAAGCTTTAACATCCAGGTATACAGAAAATGACGAAATTAGCCAAATATTAATTCAAAACATATTTAATGAATGTTACATATGCAATTTGGCTAAAACAGAGCACAGAAATAGCAAAATGCCTTTTAAAATCACACCCAACCCGGAGCATTGTTGAGATTTGTGGTAGATATTAATTCATCTGAGGGAAAACATCACTTCAGTTGCATTGACTTTTATTCTAAATTCGCCACCCTTGAACCAATTAAATCAAAGGACTGGATAGAATGCAGGAACGCGATAATGCGCAATTTTAAAATGTTGGGTAATTCCAAATTATTAAAGGCAGACAGAGACGGAGCCTTCTCCAGCTTGACTTTAAAGCGCTGGCTTGAAGCAGAAGGAATTGAGTTACAACTCAATATGGCAAAAACCGGTGTAGCAGATGTCGAAAGATTTCTACTTTTTTTTCTCGCGCGTATAGAACGAGGAAGAATCAAGATATACTACGGGCTAGTACTACAAGCAATACAGATTTTAGTTTTTGAAGGCTTTCTATGCCTTCAATACTACTAAATAGGCGATTGTAATCCGTACATAAAACCCTTAAGGGTTCATTACTAAAGGGATAAAGTTTCTAGGTGAAAGACGGGGAACATGGAAATTGAGCTGGCCCAACAAGTAGGGGCTCTCCACAGCCCCGTGAATAAGTTTATGTAGACAGACGACTCCAAGCTTCGTCCTACGGTTAGCTAAAGAAGGTAGGTTAAGAGGGAGGAGTCTACTAGAGTAAGACCGTAATCTACGATTAACATCCCAGGGTATGGACTCCGAATTGAGGACTCCGGACACAAGAACCGTACTCCAATATAGGGCGAACTAACGAAGTGAAAAGAGTCTTCGTCACATAAGGAGAATCGAAGGAAAGCCGCCTCGGAGCAATACCTAAGCACAGAGCCCGGTATTCCATCGGGACCTGGTGAATATACTGTCTTAACACGTTGAAGATTACGAATAAGTGAGCTTTCTTTTAAAATAGGAAACTGGGCATAACTGGAGAAAATGTAAGATCTGAAGATATTGAGGCCGAATATGTAGTTTTAAAAAA
>VNJN01010286.1:0-32148 GCA_008042485.1 Drosophila mayri | reverse complement strand
TGAATCTGTCCAAAAGAACTTTTTGCTTTTCGCCCTCCGTGGCCTACCCTGGGATGCCAACCTTAGATTACCGTCTTACTCTAGTAGACTTCTCCTACTTAATCTACCTTCTTTAGCTAACCGTAGGACGATGCTTGGCGCCGTCTTTTTACATAAACTTATAAACGGTGATGTGGAGAGCCCCTACCTGCTAGGCCAGCTCAATTTCCATGTTCCCCGTCTTTCATGTAGAACTTTTATACCATTAGTAGTTCACCACTGTAGGCGTGAGTTTGAAGTGCATGAATCTTTTAGGGTTTTATGTACGGATTACAATCGTCTCTTTAGTAGTATTAAAGGCATTGAAAGCCTTCAAAAATTAAAAACTGTATTGCTTGTAGTACTAGCCAGTAGTGTATCCTAATTTTTCCTCGTCCTTTTCTATTTTTTCCTTCTCTCGCGTCTTTCTAGTACGCGTTTCGTGCCGTACGTCACACGGCTGCGCCCCTCGGTCGGTTGGGCGGGAGGTGGGCGTGGGACTCGCGCGAAAAAAAAAATAAAAAAAAAAACTCAATTGTTTTTTACTTTTCTTTGAATTTAATTTAATTTTAAATATTCAGAAAATATAATAAATTGATCTCAAATAAAGCGCAATTTTTTATAATGAAGTAAAAAGTTTTTTAAATTTCACCAAAAAAAATTTTATGATACATGTATGTTTTTTCCTGAAAAACATCGAAACATCGATGTAGGTAAAAATCGATGATTTTCCAGCTCTACTGTTTGTAGCTCCAGAAGTGCACAAGGGCGTACTGCTCCAATTATCCGTTCCTATATTTTGGAATTATGACACAGTAATGCAGTTTTCATTAATTAAGCATAGTATCCAGACAGTAAAACGTTTCGCAGCGGAAGAAATGTTTAATCTTTTCAAGAGTGACCGCTGATTTTACTATCTGTTTGGCATTTTTGGCCGGCAAATGATGCGGGCATACGTGCTTGTTTACAATATTCTAAAAATGTCAATAAAATTGAACAAGAAAATGAAAACTACTATTGCCATGGCAGGAATGCTTGTCGTAATAGATAAGGAAGATTCTTAACCTAATAAGATGCGATCCAAGTATTGGGTGAGGCCATAACTGCGAGATCAATTAAAGGGCAACATTCTTCCTATGTACGTATTGCTTACGTTTTTTTAAATAGTATGTAAACAAAGTAAAAACAATCTGAAAACAATACAGCCGAAGGCCCCAGACGTCATGGCTTCTGTAGTAAATTTAAGTTTTGTAAATCTTATTCTACTATGTAATAATAATAATACATATATAACAAAATTTCATTCTTATCATTATCTTTTGTTTGTTTATACGTAGTAAATCTGCAACAAGCTCCTGTGATGTTTTTTGAAAATTTAACGGATTTACGGGACTGAAGAAGGTAAACAGAGGGGCAATCGAGGGTCGAGAACAGCCTCTTTTATTAAATTTTGTATTCTTTTTCGCAGCCCGCTCGGAAAATACTAAAGAGTGCCACCCACTTTTCCAGTATATTTGTTTTCGTGTCAAGTTACCGCCCTTTAAAACGGTCGCTGACGAACAACCGTTTTCAACTATTTGCCTCTCGCTCTCTCTCACTGCTTGAAGACGGTTTTTTACTGTCTGTAGTATCCAGACAGTAAAAATCCGTATTTAAGTTGGCTCTCTTTCTTGTTTTATCCATAAATTGTACCGTGCACAAGGGCCTTTTTGGGTTGTGGTATTGATTCCGTTGCCTAGTTGACGCTGCCTAACACTAGTTTCCTTCTTTTGACAACTGGTAGCAACGTGCCTCGACCTTTTCCGGTGTATCCGTTCAACATGGCAGTTGGCAAAAATAAGGGTCTTTCCAAAGGTGGCAAGAAGGGCGGCAAGAAGAAGGTGATCGATCCATTCTCACGCAAGGACTGGTACGATGTCAAGGCACCAAATATGTTTCAAACACGTCAAATCGGCAAAACCCTCGTGAATCGTACCCAGGGCCAGCGAATCGCTTCTGATTACCTCAAGGGACGCGTCTTCGAGGTTTCCCTAGCCGATTTGCAAAAGGATATTGATCCCGAGCGCTCCTTCCGAAAATTCCGTCTCATTGCCGAGGATGTGCAGGACCGCAATGTGCTGTGCAATTTTCATGGCATGGATTTGACCACTGATAAGTACAGGTTAGTTTTATGTGGTTTATACATTTATACAAACGCGTGTGTAAAGACAAAGTTAAATACCAATGAAAATACTTTTTTAGGTCCATGGTGAAGAAGTGGCAAACTCTGATTGAAGCCATTGTTGAGGCCAAGACCGTTGATGGTTATCTCCTGCGTGTATTTTGCATTGGCTTCACCGCCAAGGATCAGCAGTCGCAGCGCAAAACTTGCTATGCTCAGCAATCGCAAGTTCGTAAGATTCGTGCTCGCATGACTGACATTATCACCAATGAGGTTAGTGGAGCTGATCTGAAACAGTTGGTTAACAAGCTCGCTTTGGATTCGATTGCTAAGGATATTGAGAAGAACTGCCAGCGCATTTATCCGCTGCACGATGTCTTTATTCGCAAAGTCAAGGTGCTGAAGAAGCCCCGCTTTGATGTCTCTAAGCTTTTGGAACTGCACGGTGATGGTGGCGGGAAAACCACTGAAGCTGTAGTTTCCACCGAGGGAGCCGTTATCGATCGTCCCGAGGGCTATGAGCCGCCAGTCCAGGAAGCGGTCTAGAATTGCTTTTCAAATGTGTTGCTGCTATAGAAAGAAATACACATCTAATCCACACAAAATTGAAATTATTGTTTTTCTTTTAGTAAGTATTTTGGGATATCTACTTCTAATATTTAGGTTACTGGATTGATAGCTCGAAGCAGTATATAGTGTGAGTTCAATATAAGCTTATACAATAGTTAAGCCATTGTTAACATATTTTTTATTTCAGGAAAAAGGTCGGATTGCATTCTGGAAAGGCTACATTTTTGTAAGTATTTATAAAAGTTCTTAAATAAAATAATGTGTAAGAGACCAAACACAGAGGCGTATGCATTTGATGCTTTTTGTGAACTCCTACCAAAATTCTATGAAAATATGAGCTTTTTAATGTGATGAACTTTTATTTTTCGTCTCTTATAATTATATGTGATGAAGATATTGTTTCTGAAACCCCTTAAAAATAAAACTTAAAATAAACCTGATTTCTTTAAAGTCTCAGCAAGTATATGTTTTTTTTTCTTCTCATTTTTAGATGAAGACGTCAGACGTTGGCCTGCTGAACGTGCAAAAAAAAAAAACAATATCAAAAATACCGGAGTGTTTACTCTTATGCTTAGATGTGAAAACTGACTAAACATAAGGTAATTTTTTTAATTTTAAGTAACTATCGTAAAGCTATAACAAATTAATGATATAAAGATAATAAAAACTAAATAATAATTGAATAATAAATAAAACCAAAATAAACAACTAAATAAAATCGTAATCATTTTTAATATTATAATAATATAATAATAATAATATAATATATATATTTTTATTTTTATTTATATTTTACCCTTTTTAATGAACTTAATCGAGGGTGTACGCTAATAAAATACCAAATAAAATAAAATTAAGCTTTCACCTTTAAAATTTAAGATGAATCCTGAATGTGGGATGTCAGGTTCAGCAGCTACATATATCGAATTTCCGAACTGCTTTGTGACCCTTTTTTTCGCTATGTTGTAGCCGTGGAATTTAGAACAAAATGTGGTGACTCAGATGTAACTCACTCAAATTTTGTTCTGTGTTCTACAACATAGCAAAATAAAATGGGTTGGTCCAGGTTTTGAAGCTTCTTGGAAAGAAATCTTAGCTAATACCAATAATAAATTGCCTAATGAATAAAAGAACAATGTTTTAAAATAATAAGTAAAACTACAAATTTTCATAAATATTTTGTTAATCTTTCATATTTATTAAAAAATTAAATTTCTAGAAGGTGTTAGGCATATTGCGGGTTTAAACAAGAAAGGCAGCCAACTTCGGCTCATTGAAGTTTGTATGCCCTTGCAGAATTAAAACAAAATATTAAAACCGAAATTCTGTAAGAAAAGTGGCCAAATCTCAAATTTTATGAAAATATGTTGAGAAACAGCTCGTCCGATTTTTCTTAAATTTAAAACCGAAATTCTGAAATAATATTAAGTAGCCAAATATTAAATTTGGGGAAAATATGTTGAAAACTGACAGTTATAATTTTTTCGAAAAAAAACCATGCAAGGGTATTATAAATAAAATAATTCTTAAATTTAAATCACAAATATTCACCTAATTATATATATATATATATATATATATATATATATATTTTTTTTTTATACCCATAATTTCAGTCAGAAGTTTGCAACGCAGTGAAGGAGACATTTCCGACCCTATAAAGTATATTCGTGATCAGGATAAACACGGCTAGATAGCCATGTCCGTCTGTCCGATTATACGCAACTAGTCCCCCAGTTTTAAAGCTATCTGAATGAAAGTCTATACTCTCACTCGTACATAAGTCGGAACGAGACGAATCGGATGACGATATCATTTAGCTGCCATAGGAACAATCGGAAAATTGTAATTATAACTATGTCAGGTTTCCACATATTTTCACCAAATTTGAATTTGGCCACATAATATTATTTCAGGAAAATCGGATGACGAATCGTCCTTACTAGTTTTTAAATTAATTCCGCGGTATACTGTTTATAAATACTTTAAAGGATTTTTTTGTTGCCCCCTTGCTTAACCTCTCGATTTTGATAAAAATATTAAAATTATTTTAAATTGTATACATTAAATTTATTTCAAGTGGCATGAGAAATAATTGTACACTTCAAACGTTTTTATTAAAAATGATCATTATTATTTATGATATTGGGAAGACGTTTTTTATATTATGAATAATTCAAAAATTACGACATTATTACTTATTATAACTTTCTAATTGTATATTAAATTTATTTTTAATTTGTTTTCCATTGAAAATGAAATGACTTTCAACAGTTTGTTGTTGAATTTTTTGCGGAGCACGTATATTAAAACGAGGATAATGTACGGTAACTCTTTGAAAACATGTATAAAATTGGTATAAAATGGAAATATATTAACTGGACTGTTTAAGATGTCTTCTAATTTGATTATTAAAAAAATTGTGTTATTGTTCGTATAATATTCTCTACTGCATTAATTGTAGGTAGCGATTTTCCTCTAAAAGTGAGTTTAAAGATGTTGTCATATCGTTGATGATCATATTGGCGCCCGGAAAGGGATGTGTTGAACTGCTAACATCTGGCCACACTGGCATTGGCACTGGATTAGCTATCGTTGTTGTATTCTTCGATGTCTCCATCCAATTTTGACATGATTGAACGTATTCTAAAGTACGCTGATATGTGTCCATTTGCATTGAATTTATATTTGAATTATTTGCGGCTTCTGGAATCTTTTTAGTTGTGCCTAGGTCTTTATTGTTAATATTTAAAGATGGAGACATTTGTGACTGACTTACAATGCCGCATTGTATCTCATTATTATAATTGTTTTGATTCGGATTTTGATTCCTTATTGATTTGCTTGCAGTGTTGATATTTAGCTCGGGCAAGCTAGTCATAGATGAGTCAATTATATGATTTTCATTTAATTTCGTTAGAGGTTGTGGTTCGTTCCTTGGAAAGTTATGGAAATTGGAACGTAAAATTGGAATACCTTCAGTGTTTGATTGATTTGTTGTTTTGTTTTGATCTAGATCTTGACCCTTATCTTTAACCAAATTTAAGTACTGTAACATCTCATCGGGCAGTATTAGTTCCTCAACTTCGTCTAAATTTATGCGTTCATTGGGATGCTGATCGTTGCTCTGAAGCGACACACACATGCCGCTTGGGTTAAGTGCATTATTCACTTCGTAGGGCGGGTTGGGAAGAGATATATTAAAATTATCCACTTTACATGGAAGCTCCTTTCTAAGCTGTTGGTTTCCATTTTTCATTTTTACAGAACTCTGAATGTTAATAATTGGCTCATTTTGTTGATTAGTTGGTTCCGATTTGCGTCGAGAGGATGTATCATAGGGAAACTCTGGCTCAGATGGTATATAATTGGGTATAGAATAGCGACCGCAATGGGAAGATTGATTGGGGTAGCAATCCCCTCCGAAGTCATTATTTTGCAATCTCTTTAAATTCGTGGCAATTAAATGTGATGAAGGTGGCGGTGGAAGGCTGTGACTGTTGTTATTATACAAATTGATGCAATGAAAATTGGTCTCAATTTCGGTTTTATTAATAGAACCATTTATGGGGTTGCTATTTCCCGAAGGTGGTAAGCTGTAAAAACTTGGCATTATATTTGACATTTGACTGGAAGAGCGACGCGAACAACCTGGTGAAATGGGATCATAGAGAGAGGCGGCATTTGACGTGACATTATGCGATGTATGTGATGTACAGGGTCTCATAGTAGATATCGATGATAGCTGCGATGTCTGACTGCTGCGACGACTGGGCATGCTGCCATAATAAGTGCTACTTGTAGAGTTTTGGCTATCACGACGAAGGCTCTGTTGCTTATTTAATACGAAATTACGATTATTTACTTGATTCTGTGACGACATATCGTCGGCATAAGCTAAAATGTCAGAGTTTGGCGATGAAACAGAGGTAACTCCTGGTTCCATTTTAAGTTCTGTTATTCTCTGATTTAGTTCACTTATACCAATTACACGGTGATGATGATTACTCTCAGGTATGTTGCATAATCCCTTCGTTTGAAGACGACTTCTGAAACGTTGCCTAACATTTCCACCTCCATTTCCATTTCCACCACTGCCAATATTCACCATGGCTCGAAGTACAATCGGTAAATCTGCTACATCGACATCATCCTCACAATTCCAGTTGCTGTCATCCAATGTCAGATTCTCTAATATGTGATCAGTGGTATAATGATGTAACGCTTCGGTAGCTCCATTTAGAAACTGATGATTATGTTGATGTGGAGAGTTGCAATCCGATTCGGACTTCATGCTCGGGCTGGACATTATTCCCTTGCTAATTTGTATATCGTCGCAACAGGGACTCGAGTCGATGTTGTGTTCCTGGAGACTCTGCCTATTATTATAACCACCGCCGCTGTTATTGTTGTTCCGATGTAAACGAGAGTTGACATCATTTAAAGGCAAGCCTTTGTGCTTTTTATTTGCATAAAAATCGGCGCCATGGACAGTCTTAACGTGTTTACGCAACGAACTTGGATCGGTATAACGTTTCGTACAGCCAGGGGCTTTGCAAATGTAGGGTTTCTGCAACAGAAAACATGTATAATTACATATTACGAGTTTTTAGCATTCAAGGTAAAATTTTCTTTCTACGGTCTTGTGTTTGTCGCATTTTTATACCCTTGCAGGGTATTATAATTTCAGTCAAAAGTTTGCAACGCAGTTAAGGAGACACCTCAGACCCTATAAAGTATATATATTCTTGATTAGAATGAACAGCCGAGTCGATCTAGCCATGTCCGTCTGTCTGTCTGTCTGTCTGTCCGATTCTACGCAAACTCAGTTTTAAAGCTATCTAAATGAAACTTAGCAGTTATACTCTTACTCGTAAAAATGTCGGAACGAGACGGATCGGACGACTATATCATATAGCTGCCATAGGAAAAATCGGAAAATTTTTAGAAAAAGATTTTAACTTTGTCAGTTTTGAACACATTTTCATCAAAGTTGAGATTTAGCCGTTTTATATTATTCCTGAATTTCGCTTTTAATTTCATGAAAATTGGTCGACTATATCCTATAGCTTCCATAGGAACAATCAGGAAAATAAAAAAAAAACCATAACTTAGGCGATTTTCAAACCATTTTCATAAAATTTGAGATTTGGCAACTAATTATTATTCTAAAATTTCCGTTTTAATTTTTTGTTTAAATTCTGCAAGGGTATACAAATTTCGGTGAACCGAAGTTAGCTGCCTTTCTTGTTTTTAGCTGTTCTTATTAATTTATTTCATTTTCTACGCTTCAATTTCGAAACTATTTTTCGAAAATTTATGTAATTAAATGGCATTGTTATAAGCCCCCATATCTCAATTGTATCCTTTAAATTTTTGTGGGATTTGTAATAAAAGCCTGGCACAATTTCACTTATGTATTTCGTTTGAAAGTTCTAAAAACTGGTCACACAAGCTAGTAGTCTAAATAAAGGTAGACGACGAATCTGCTGCATTCTAGCACTAACTATACAACATATAGACTACTCATTTCATATAACGAAAATGGACACAAAAATTTCTTAGCGACAGGCCCCAGAGCTGTAAGTCTTGCTGGGCCAAAATGAATTGATCGCATACATGCACCTGTGTAGATGAATGCATGAACACACATACATATAAAGAAGAATTCAATCGCAGAGCAACCTTCTTCAAGATGAGCCACTCTGCGACTGATCAAGGAACTCTTGGAATCAGTGTGCGAGCATAAAAATGAGAGAGCGAAAAATCCGGGCGGACCCGAAGCTGTCGCTAAGAAATTTTTGTGTCCATTTTCGTTGTATGAAATGAGGAGTCTATATGTTGTATGGTTAGTGATTCTAGGCTATACGATTTTATATATTTTTTGTTTATTTTAATTAAAATTCGTGTTCCATTTGTAATTAAGAATGTAGTTTTAAGACTTAGACGATTTTTCTATACATACCTCGTTACTATGCGTACGATTTTGGTGCTTGGCGCGATCACTGGCATTACTAAATGCCTTGCTACATCCCGGATATTCACAGGTATATGGCTTTTCTCCCGTATGCGAGCGTAAATGGGTTTTTAAGTTTTCCAAACGTGAATATGCCTTATAACAGCCCTCAAACTTTAAAGAAAAATTTAAGGGTAACTATAAGTATTTATATTTATCGAAATTAGCGAGTATGTAAATGTTGAATATGTAAATACGATTTCTATAACAATAATTTTCTCTAGTGGAGCTGACAAAACATTAATAGCGTTCCCTATACGACTGAATGAACTGAATTACAAAAAATATGCAATTGCAATTGAAAACAGCTGTACCCATACATTTTTCAAATCGGAAAATATTGACGTAATTACTGAAAATCTGGTGTGGCTACAGATTTATAAATTAAAGTATTCGAATGCTAAATAATAGGGTGCAATAGAGGAAAATAATCAGTGTTTAAACATTTTATTTTATTTTTAAATCAAATAGTTTCCTATACTTCAAAATATATATACTATTTTCAGTAATCCTGTCACTCAGTCATATTAAACAAAATAAAAATAAAAATGAATAAGAAAAACATGGTATATTACTGTGCATTTGTGCGGCTTTTCACCGGTATGACGACGCATATGGACGACTAGCATATACTGCGCTTTGAATGGCTTTTCACCTCTCGAACAATCCTCCCATCGGCAGATAAAGGCCTTTTTATTAGTCTGGATATGGTCGTTATTTATATGCTTAACAAGTTCATCTTGGGTGATGAACTCAATGCAACAGCTACTCCAATGGCAATTTGTCTCAATAAAATCACCAGGTTCATCTTTAATATCCGTTGTATCAGCATTGGCACAATCATATTCATTTAATAATTCTTCACTGTTGTGATGACTTGACTTTAAATCTGCATTGGGTGTGCATTTATCAATATTTTCCATTCCGTTATCAAAACGTTCCGATAGATTCGATGAGGCGCTATCGGCTTCTACTTGGGCTACTTGAGTTAGGCCACCACCACCAGATGTTGATGATGGCTGTTCAGCTGGTGGCATATTTTTAAGCTGACGATCGTGCCCTTTTTTTATAATCTAAAAAAAATAATAAAAATTGACACAGACAATTAATATTCGGCCATATTAGTTTCCGTTTAAGTTTTAATTAATACTCAAAACAAGAAAGGAAGCTAACTGCGGCTCGCCGTTTATATGTATACCTTTGCAAATTGCAATTGAACTATAAATTTAAAACCGAAATTCTGAAATAATAATAAGTGGCCAAATCTCAAATTTGATAAAAATATGTTTAGAAACAGCGAAAGTATAATTTTGTCCGTTATTATTATTAATACTCAAAACAAGAAAGGAAGCTAACTGCGGCTTGCCGTTTATATACCTTTGCAAATTGCAATTGAACTATAAATTTAAAACCAAAATTCTGAAATAATAATAAGTGGCCAAATCTCAAATTTGATGAAAATATGTTTAGAAACAGCGAAAGTATAATTTTGTCCGTTATTTCCCTGATTTGTTCTATGACAGCTATAGCATATGGTCGTTAGATTTTCATAAAATGAAACCTGAAACTCTGGAATAATAAAATATTGCCAAATATTAATATCAGACAATCTGCAAAGTTTAGAGATAGCTTAAAAACTGAGGGACTAGTTTGGCTAGATCGATTTGGCTGTTGATGCTGATCAAAAATATATATACTTTATAGGGTCAGAGATATCTCCTTGACTTCGTGGCAAACTGCTTACTAAAATTATAATACAAAGCAAGTGTTTAAAAAGGAATATAGAGCCGCATTAAAATAGGTTGGGATTCAAAAAAAGCTTTGATTCCACTTTTTATTCATTACTTTTTTTTCAATCTTACCTTGTGTCCATCATTAACTTTAATTCTTGAGGCAGTTGAAGAGGTCGGCATTTGATTCGGTAACTGTAAGGGTAAGTCACTGATGTTTCGGGAAATCACTTCGGTTAAGTGATTTCCTTGGTTTACGGGAAATCCTACTGCCACCGCTGCTGCTTCTGCCGATGTCATGGGATTCAAAAGTCCTGCACTGGCGCGTAACAAGTGTGCTTGTATCTGTTGTAAGCGTGGTGCAAGTGTTGCGTGTGCGGGATGGGTCATGGGTATGTGACCATAGGAGCCACTGGCAGCACTGCTACTCCCTCGAGAACTATTCATTAGCGTAGCCAAAGAATTTGGCGAAAATCGAATCATTGAGTTAATGTCAAATGAATCGGAATATGGCGATGAAGATAGAGCTCGCTTGCGGCTTATACTTGTCCTAATACTACCACCAGGCTGTGGCGGTCGTCTGTTATTACCGTTATCATTGCTAAACGGAAAATCCGTGCTGGCCAGTGATCCAGCTGCCGCGGCGGCTGCTACAGCTGCATGATGCAAATCGCCCAACGAACCCATGCCACAGGTGGCTAAAAAATCACCTGAACCCATGCCTAGGCCGGCCAGATGGAAGGCTGAGGCGGCACAGTTAACATATGGATCTATATTAAATTAAAAAGGAGGGTAAATAATCAATAAATATTTAAAAAACGAAAAATTAATTAAATATAATAAATACCATGAAATGAAGCTGTTGAACTGCTACGTTGAAGGGAATATAGCTGCTCCATATACCCAGGAATTCTATAAGCGGGATGAAATTCATGTGCATGCTGCGATTGTCCATGAACATGCTGATGATGCGGATGATGATGCTGCGGGTGATGTGCAGGGTTCGGTGGTAGAATTGATGTTGTAGGAGTTTTAATTGTTGCTTCTGATGCTTCAGTAGTGGCTTGTATCATGGATGGTGACAACGACACAGAGCTGGAGATATCTGTTGTATGTACATGAGAAATGCAACCCGGAGAACCTGAACCCGACGGCAAGGCCGCAGCGGCAACGGCTGCAGCTCTTCGCGACGCCAAAAATTGCAATTCGGAATACCTATAAAATAATGAATTATAGAAAGGTTGTATAAATTATCACGATTATCATAGCTCATGGTTAATTGTCAATTGTAATTATTGTGTGCATTTTTAGTAGAGCTGGGAAAAACATTGATTTAGTCGAAAATACAAATACTAATTCTTAATTCAGTGAAATCAAAACTAAAATACATTTCAATGCCTTAAAAATAGAAATATAAAGTTTTTAAAAAATAAACTAAAAATATTTTCGTAATAGAAAAACAAACTAAAATTTCTTTTTGGAGGAAGAGTTCTGGGTTTTAAAGCCGCGCATCTATCAGTAATAATACATCTACAATTCCTTGATTCACCAACACAATCCTTGGAAATCTATAAACAAGAGAGGACACTAACTTCGTACTATAAACCTAAAAACGAAATTCTGAAATAATAAAATATTTGATGAAAATATGTTAAAAACAGCAAAGTTATGATTTTTCTATTATTTTCGTGATAGTTTCTATGACAGCTATAGGATTTAGCCGTCAAATTTGTATGAAATTAAAATCGAAATTCTAATATAATAAAAAGTGGCAATATATCATATTTGATGAAAAATCATAACTTCGCTGTTTTTCAACATATTTTTATAAAATTTGAGATTTGGCAACTTATTTCAAAATTTCGTTTTTAATAATTTGATTTAATTCTGCAAAGGCTTACAAACTTTGGTTAGCCGAAGTTAGCTTCCTTTTTTGTTTTATCTATTATTTTCTAGATTTTTTTTATGGCACCTATAGGATATAGTCGTTCGATTTTCATGAAATTAAAACCGAAATTCTGAAATACTGAGTGGCCAAATATCAAATTTGGTGTAAATGGACATAGGTATAAATTTGTTTGAAAATTTTTCCGGTTCTTCCTATGGCAGCTATATAATCTTGCGTTTTTGGACCGTTCCGAATTATGTTTGAGTGAGAGCATATAAAAGACTTACTGCAAAGTTTCATTTAAATAGCTTTAAAACTGAGGAACATCTAATTTTTAGAGTAACATAAGATCGTTTAATGATACTAATTAATTCAGATATCTGAAATCTGAATAAATAGTAAAAATCTGATATGAAAATTGCCTAAAAAGAAAACAAAGAATAATGATTTGATATATGTGTACAATTTTAACTTATAGATTTATGATAATTATCGCAAATTAAAAAAAAAATTTCTCTGTCTAATTTTGTTAATTTATTCATTTGTTTCTATATACACTTGGAATATTCGTTAAGTAACAAAATTTCTTAAAGTGTAGGCCTCTAAATAAAGTACTTGACTCCATTATTAACAAGATGGACTACAGTCGGATGTCCCGACAGTAGAATACCCTGTACCATTAAAAGGTGCGCGCCAAAATTATATGAAAGAAAGATAATAATAAGCAAAACAACTAAAAAACGGAGACAAATTTACATATAATGCAAATTTCTTCCAATTGAAGAGCAAAAACGATAGCTTAGTGGCAAGGTATAGAAAATTTGTTTAATTTAAAGTATAGTTCTTTGCTTGCATTTTGTATTTCTTAGTATTAAATACTGTTATTATTTTGATTTACAGAGGAAAATTAAAACAATAAAAATATTAAAAAGTAAAAAAAAAACTTTGACTCTTCGAACACGTGACAACAAATTTTTGCTAAATAAAATCATTTTGGGTAGACTGCAGCTTAGTCACCTGCACCACTAACGATTTCGAAATATGTAATCTTAATTTCATAATAATGTGAACATAACTAAAATGTATAAAGAACGCGTGAGGCTGCCTCGTGTACACATAATTTGTATAAAGTAAAAAGCCTATATCTATATTTAGATAATCTGTGTATTTTAATAAATTACATAAACGTTTTGAATATGGTTCACGTAACATTGTAAATTTAGGAGATATACGGTTTTTTCAAATAGCTCCTCCGAAAAGGGAAGCAGCAAAATTTAAAAACAAAATGGATCTGCATGCCGATACAAGAAGTCTAAATCCCAAGTTTGGTGTTTCTAGCTGGGCGCAACGTTTCGGGTTGCTTAATGACAGGCACAACAGTATAAATTATTTAAAGAATTTAAAGAAGACAAAGAGTATATTCATGGTTTTCTGTTTAAAAATGTAACTGACTTTTTTGGAATCGTTTCCTATACGGCTAAATATATCGACCAAATATTATTATTTAAAAAAATATTTAATCAACAAAACGTTACAAATTATCTAACTAGCTAAATGTGAGATTTAGATAAATAAAAAAATAGAAGTTTCGATTTTTATTTAAAAAAAAAACAAGAAAGGAAAACTACATCAAACAACTAAGTTTGTTGACCACTTTAATTGAAAAACGGCTCAGTTATGATTTTTTCTTTCATTTCCCTGATTGTACCTATGGCAGCTATAGGATATAGTTGTCTGATTTTCATGAAATTAAAACCGAAATTCTGAAATAATATTTAGTGGCCAAATCTCAAATTTGGTAAAAATATGTTTAAAGCTGACATAGTTATAATTTTTTTTTCAAAAAATTTTCCGATCGTTCCTGTGGCAGCTATATGATATAGTCGTCCGATCCGGCCCGTTTCGGCCGGTGTATTTACGAGTGAGAGTATATACATAGAAGCCTAACTGCAAAGTTTCATTCAGATATCTTCAAAACTGAGGGACTAGTTCGCGTAGAAACGGACAGACGGACATGGCTAGATCGACTCGGCTGTTGATCCTGATCAAGAATATATATACATATATATATATATATTCTTGATCAGGATATATATATACATATATATGCAAACTTCGGACTGAAATTATAATACCCTGCAAGGGTATAAATATGTTGAAAAATAGTCAATTTATAATAATTTTATATAACAGTCAAAGAAACAATCGGGAAAATAATAACTTGACTATTTTTCAACATATTTATACCCTTGCAGGGTATTGCATATATATATATATATATATATATATGCAAACTTCGGACTGTAATTATAATACCCTGCAAGGGTATAAATATGTTGAAAAATAGTCAAGTTATTATTTTCCCGATTGTTTCTTTGACTGTTATATGATATAGTCGTCTCATTTGTTAATATTATTACCAAAATTCTGAAATAAACAAAAACGTCAAAATTTCTAATTAAATTAAAATATTTTGAAAATTGACAAAGTTATAATTTCTTTCTATTCATTTCTGATCGTTCCTATGACAGCTATATGGTATTTATTTATTTCTGAAATAGCAAATGACTGACATTTCAAACGGTTCCTGTAAGGGAAAAATAGTGAAAAATGAGACTTACGCAAGTGGAAAGTAGGTTGGCAAAGCGTACGCGTCCATTTTGTTTCAGCTACTAATATATTACCAATAAAGTCATAGAATTATTATTTATTATATACATATACATATATGTATGTATTACGGGTTTGCCGTCGGTGTGGCACGGTTGAAAAAAATCTTTAAAAACCTTTAAATTCGATTAGATAAAAGCACATTCACTTATTTAAAAACGTTTGAATAGCTTTTAAATAATAAAATTATATTTAAGACTTTAGACCATATTATTGTTAACTTTTCACAAGCATTCATTTTTAAGTATGTAATGTGATCATCATTTCCACATAATTTCTTAGAATCACCTGCACTTTAGTATTTGTTGTTCATTTAGTTTCAATAAGTTATGTATGAGCATATTTTGCTTTATTATAAATATATGTATGCATTTATGCTGCCGTCTTGTTGTCGTGTTTCTTTCGGGAGAAGGACTGAGTGATATTAACAGCTAGGCTCTTACAATGCTTCGCTTAGTTTAAATGAAGCAGTTCGGAGATCGTTTCTCACAAATACCTGCGACACATTACACAGATACTGTCACAGATTCCAACATAGATACGTTAGGTACACAGACAGATATAACAGAGAAATACATAAACAAGTGCAACGCCGAGTATCTGTGTTTGCGCTACAGACAGATCGCAAGCAAGCGAAGGCGGGCAGATCGAAGATGGCCACACAATAAACACAGCACACACGTACATACGCATCAACGAGATACTTTTTTTGGTGCGCCAGTGATGACCGCTTTGGCTTGGCTATTTACCATCATATGCGACTGCTTAGAATAAATTTCTACAGTTTTCAGGCAGGTAGTTTTTTTTTGACCTTGATGGCATCAGCCGTAATTATTTCTGTTTTCCTATGCAGGCAACGTTCGTACTATTAGCCGCACCTCCGGTCCTTTTTCACTTACTGTTTTTTTTGCTAATATTCTCTATAAAGTACAAATCTACGTTGGTATTTCTCTTTGAAAGGTGTATTTTTAGTGTGTATGGGTTTGTGGCATGTGTACACAGTTTATGTATGTAATTATAATTATATGTATATTAAATCCGCAGTCATGAAAATTTTATTGTCAAACTGGCAAACTAACTAACTATATATACTAACTATATATATATATATATATATATATATATATATATATATATATATATATGTACACTTAGTTTGCCAGTTTGACAATAAAATTTTCATGACTGCGGATTTAATATACATATAATTTAGGTACTTATCGATCAAAATCGATAGAAACATTTATGAAATACGATAATCTTTTCTAAGCTAACTATTCTAACTTCCCGGATGGGGCTTAATTAAAGTACATGTACAAGTCATAATTCTGTATCAGATTTGAAAACAGTTGCTTCTATCTATCTCAGAAATTGCAAATAAGGTACACCCAGCGCAGCACTTTTGGCACTTTACTGCACATTCAAAATTTTGAAAACTAAGAAAAACATTTATTAGAATTATACTTATGCATATACAAGAAATATTATTTTATTTATTTATTTTGTATATATTAAGTATCATATTATAGTTACATTTTTGTTTGGTAATTAAACAGGTACTTTGAAGTACCCAATTTTAATTTAATTAAGCTTTTTACAGTAGGTATTAGGCATCGAATTTTATAATTTAATATTTCTCTGTTATATTCAAGAATTTTAAATTTTTTTAAGATTCTTTATTTGTACCATTGTCTTAGGCTTCCTTATTTTTATTTTCGCAGCCTTAAGGTCCAGGAAATTCTCTATTGGATTAAGGTCGGGGCTGCTTCATGGATAATCTAGGGACCTTATGGCGACCTTATAGTAAGAATATTTATAACTGTACGGTCTCATTCAGATAGCTCTAAAACTGAGGGAATAGTTTGTCTATAATCGGACAGGAGAACATAGCTAGATCGGACAGGAGAACATAGCTAGATCGACTCGGCTGTTCATCCTGATCAAGAATATAAATACTTTATAGAGTCGGAAATGTCTCCTTCACTGCGTTGCAAACTTCTAACTGCAATTATGATATAATACCCTGCAAGGGTATAAAAATCATAACATTAATATTTTTTAATAATATTTTAGATTTTGACATTTTTTTTTATTTCAGAATTTTGTTTTTTTTAATCGGAGTCGTTCGTAACTGGCTGTAAGGTACAGGATTCCCGAAGAATTGACGATAAAATAACAGGAACTTGAAAGTGTTTTTTTTTTTTACTAATTTATATAAACTTAAAAAAAATCGGATAAATGTTACAATATAACAATAGATAAATTGTGTCTTAAATGTTTTTTATTTTATTATTATTATTTTTGTTAAATGTAAGCTCGGGAAATCTTTTAATACCAAAAGAAAACATAATAAATAATCAATATATTTTTATTTAAATATTATTAACTAATTTTTAAAGATTCATAAGGAGGTCATTGATTTTATGACAAATTATTTATATTTTCTTTGCTTGGAGTAATTTTTTGCTGCGTTTGATAGCTGATCTTTTTGAAGATTTCATCTATCATAATCAGTTATTATACGCGTATAACAGAACTATTGTAAAAATGTGATCATGTTGTTTTGTCAAATAACTATAAACACTTTTATTTCTTGTTGTTAAGAGATATTATGTAACATTGTAGAGCCATTATAAATTTAATCCAAAGTTTCCAACGCTGTAAAGAAGTCATTTGCGACCCAAAAAAATATTATTCTTGATTACCATCTGTCCGTTTTTACGCATACTAGTCTCTCAAAAATCGAAAAGCAAATTTGCCGTTAGTCTTCAGATTGGACTTTTACATCATATAGCTGACATAGGTACGTTCGAAAAATGTATAGAAAAATATAACTTTGATGTTTCTAAACATCTATTTAGAGACGTAGCCAATTTATTATGTCATAATTTTGGTTTCAATTTTTCATTACATCAAACGATCCAATCATCCGATTTGCATGAAATTAAAATCGAAATTATAAAATAATAAACAAGAAAAGAAGCTAACTTCGGCTACCGAAGTTTGTATACCCTTGTATAATTAAGTCAGAAAATGAAAACCAAAATTCTGGAATAATAATCTCAAGTTTTATAAAAATAGGTTGAAAGCTGTTTTTCAGTTATGATTTTTTTATTATTTCCCTGATTGTTCCGATGGCAGATACTGGATATAGTTGTCCGATTAAAACCAATAGCTAGCTTTAAAACTAAGGGAATTGTTTGCGTATAATCGGAGAGATGGACATGGCTAGATCGACTTCCAAATATAACAATGTCAGTTTTCAAGATAATTTGAACAAATTTAATATTTGGAATTTACATAATAATTTCCAATTTCGGTTTTAATTTTATGAAAATCAGACAACTCTATCATATAGCTGCCATAGGAACGATCGGAAAAATATTCGAAAAAAATCCTTCTCAGTTTTCAACATATTTGCACAACATTTTATATTTGTCCACTTAATATTATTTCAAAATTTCGGTTTTAATTTCATGAAAATCAGACATCTATATCCTATAGCTGCCATAGGAACAATCAGGAAAATAAGAAAAAAATCATAACTTCCCTATTTCTCAACATATTTTCATGAATTTTGAGATTTGGCAGCTAAATATTATTCCAGAATATCGGTTTTAAGTTTTTGACTTAATTCTGCAATGAATCCTTACTTTTTTCTAAAAATATTCCGAGCGTTATATACCAGTCAGAATATATAAAAGACAATCTGCAAAGTTTCATTTAAATAGCTTAAAAACTGAGAAATTAGTTTACGTAGAAGCGGATAGATAGACAGACGGCTTATTAATTAAATATTTAATTTATCAAATCAAATAAAACCGAGATTCTTTATTTATTCTTTAATTCTTTAATTAATTAATTTATCTTAAATAATATCGTTATAAAACTGTTTTATTGTAAACAATGAGGTAAGAATAATTATATGTTTCATTACATTGCTAATGGCTGTTCTTCTGCTGCTTTCAGACCGGATATTAGCATCAAGAAATTATTGTTAAAAATTTTAAGGATTTAATATTGCTTTTGTATTTTTACGATTGTTGAGATATTTTCTTTTTATGTATAATATGTAATTAAAATTTCTATTTAAGGCAACCACCATACATATAGTATGTATATCTGTATATTCATGTGTGTGTATTCCCTTTAATTTTTTATTCGTTTTTTTCGTCTGCCTTCTCCCCCTTCTTTATTTTGTTTTTTTCCTACTGCCTCGACGCGGACAACATAATTCCAAAGGCCAACTCTCGGCTCAATTTCTTGATAATGATGATGCTTCAATCTGTGCCTGGTGCCCTGCCTCCGTGCTGTCGCTTAATGGAGAAAGAAACTGGATTTAAAATGTGGTTGTATGTGAGAGAAGTGTACAGATAAATGCCTTTACTAATATAACGTTGTTTTATGTGTATGTGTAAAAAAAACGAAAATGTATGTTGTCTTTTTATTTTCCTCTCTTTAGGGTCGATCCGCGCTGACTAATTAAGCCTTTAAAATTTGTAAAAAGGAGAGAAGAAAATAAAGTCATTGGGACTCTGCAGCCACTAAAGAGTTTTGATAGAGGAAACCCGGTGCGAAGACGGGAAAATACATTAAAATAAATCTATATATGTATGTATGTACCTGAACGTTTTTATAATTTTATAGGCATTCGAAATGTACCTGTACGTAGGCTTATGTAGTGTCCCACGCTCACAAGTCAATTCAAATTGAAGACATAAATTTAACAATAAATTAACAGAAACTTGTAGAAAGTTGAAGCTCGGTTAATCGCCAAATTTCACGAAGTGCTGCAAGGTGAACATAATTTTATTGTATATCTATTATTTTAAACTTACTTTCACATTAAAATCGCTTTTGTAAAGTGAAAACTAAAAAAAAAGCAAAGATTTAAGTGTATCTGCATTGTAAATACATATGTATACACATTTAAAGAATATCTGGTTTTGTTATTTTCCAAGAACCGACTAAAGTTTTTTCATAAAAAATAAAACGAATTCCATGTGCTGCACATGAAATACATGCAAAAGATACTAAGATAAATATATGTATGTACACTACACATATGTATGCATGTTTGGAACATAAATACATACATATGTACGTATGTATATGTACATGTTTGCCGCTGCTCCTTTCAGGGCAGAACGAAGAGACGAGGCGAGACTTGAGTAAGACGTTAAATATTACAAAAAGGCAGAGACGCAAAAATAATAATGGGAACGTAGACGAAGCGCGCACAGCAAACGATTCGGAGATTCAATCCTGCTGAGATCGTATTTAGAATATTCTTTTTGTTTCACAAGAAACAAGTTGTTGTTGGAGGAAGCAGTGCCCTCACCCCAGGGCATCAGAAAAGGTTTTGCCTTGACTGTGACAAATTCCACAGCTGCAGAAAAAACGACCTGCTGGTATAATCGTGGATAACATTTATATGCATACATACATAAACTAAACATTTTCGATCGTACATTTAAAGTTTTGGGATTTCGTCAGTTAATTTTACAAACATGATTCTCTTACTAAAAAAAAATAAACAATACTATTACCTAAAAAAGTACAAGAATACAAAGCTGTTCAAACCTCCAGATTTTTTAGAAAAATAATCAATCTCTTAGAAATCAATCAAATCTTACGCTCTAAGATCCAATATTTTTATACCCTTGCAGGGTATTATAATTTCAGTCAGAAGTTTGCAACGCGGTGAAGGAGACATTTCCGACTCTGCAAAGTACATATGTATATGTATATATATATTCTTGATCAGGATCAACAGCCGAGTCGATCTAGCCATGTCCGTCTGTCCGTTTCTACGCAAACTAGTCCCTCAGTTTTAAAGCTATCTGATTAAAACTTTGCAGTTAGTCTTCTATATACTCACACTCCTACATATGTATGTCGGAACGAGCCGGATCGGACGACTATGTATATCATATAGCTGCCATAAGAACGATCGGAAGATTTTTCGAAAAAAATTATAACTATGTCATTTTTCAATATATTTTAAACAAATTTGATATTTGGCCATCTTATATTATTTCAGAATTTTGGTTTTAATTTCATGAAAATCGGTTGACTATATTCTATAGCTGCCATAGGAACAATCAGGAAAATAAAAAAATCCATATCTTAGCCGTGATTCAAACCATTTTCATCAAATTTGAGATTTGGCAACGTTCCGACATACATACATATGTAGGAGTGAGAGTATATAGAAGACTAACTGCAAAGTTTCATTCAGATAGCTTCAAAACTGAGGGACTATTTCGCGTATAATCGGACAGTCGGACGGACAGACGGACATAGCTAGATCGACTTGGCTGTTGATCCTGATCAAGGTTTATAGGGTCGGAGATGTCTCCTTCACTGCGTTGCAAACTTTTGACTGAAATTATAATACTCTGCAAGGGTATAAACATAAAAAGTAAAACTAACAAGAAGGGAAGCTTACTTCAGATCACCGAAGTTTGTATACCCTTGGAGATTACTAATTGAATAAAAATGTAAGAACTACATTTTGAATGAATAAAAAGTTGTCGAATTCTAAATTTAATAAACGTATGTGAAAAACAGCAAAGTTATGGTTTTTTCACTTATTTTCCTGATTGTTCATATGGCATTTTCATGAAATAAAATTTGAAATTCTGAATAAATAAAAAGTGGTCAAATCTCAAATTTCATGAAAATACGTTGAGAAACAGCGAAGTTTTTGTTTTATCTATTACTTTCCAGATTGTTTATATGACAGCTTTAAGATATAGGTGTCCGATTTTTATAATAAAAAACCGAAATTCTATTATTAAATAACATTAATGATATTATGATACTACAGCATTAATCAGAGACTTCATTAAAGATTTGACAGCTTTATAGGGTTTTACACAAGTGGGAGACAGATGACAATACGCTGATTTTACTATCTGTTTGGCATTTTTCCCCGGCAAATGATGCGGGCATAAATGCTTATTTACAATATTTTAAAAATGTCGATAAAAAGTGAACAAGAAAATACAAGCTACTATTGCCATGGCAGTAATTATTGTCGTAATAGCTAAGGTCTTCCTCTTCCTCTTAACCTAATAAGAAGCGATTCAAGTATTGGGGGAGGCCATAACTGCTAGATCAATTAAGGGCAATATTCTTCCTATGTACGTATTGTTTATGTTTTTATATCAATAATACACTCCCTCTCACCTTCTAATATCATTTCCTATCATAATCCAAAATAAACTTCCCTTCTTCACTCAATACAATACACCTATCTCTGCAATATCCCATCCAACACCAGATAATATAAGTAATATTTTAAAACTGATTAAACATATGAATACAATTAATTAAATTCAATCCTATTAAATAGTATGTACACAAAGTAAAAAAAAACTGAAAACAATACAGCCGAAGGCCCCAGACGCCATGGCTTCTGTAGTAGATTTAAGTTTTGTAAACCTTAGTCTACTATGTAATAATAATAATATATGATTAATTTACATTCTAATCATTATATTTTGTTTATTTTATAGCTAGTAAATCTGCAGCAAACTCCTGTGATGTTTTTTGAAAATTTAACGGATTTCCGGAACTGAAGAAGGTAGGCAGAGAGCAATCGAGGGTCGAGAACAGTCTGTTATTAAATTTGCCATTCTTTTTCGCATCCCGCTCAGAAAATACTAAAGAGTCCCACACACTTTTCTAGTATATTTGTTTTCGTGTCAGGATACCGACCTTTAAAACGGCCGCTGACGAACAACCGTTTTAAACTATTTGCCTCTCGCTCTCTCTCACTGCCTGAAGACGGTTTTATACTCTCTGGATACTATGCTTAAAAAGTATATTAGCCGCCTCACTAGAGGTCACGAGTCAAATTGGGCACACCATACAAATTGATTTTTGATGATGTTTTGCAATTATGCGTTGAAACTAAAGTGCAACAAATCTTTGAGAACAATACTATTTATACCCGCTACCCATAGGGTAGAAGGGTATTATAACTTTGTGCCGGCAGGAAATGTATGTAACACGTAGAAGGAGGCATCTCCGACCCTATAAAGTATATATATTCTTGATCAGCATCAACAGCCGAGACGATCTAGCCATGTCCGTCTGTCCGTCTGTGTGTCTGTGTGTCTGTCCGTATGAAACACTGGATCTCAGAGATTATAAGAAATAGAGCTCTAATTTTTTTCGACTATATATGGTATGCTTGCACGCAGATCAAGTTTGTTTCAAATTTTTACCACGCCCACTTCCGCCCCCGCAAATCATCAAAAACGAAATCAAGTCATCTAATTTTGAAGCTAGAGATTTTTGGTATGTACTATAGGCTGTGTTATTCCTGAAAATTTGGTTGGGATCAGATAAAAATTGTCGAAGTTGGCTGCTGCAGCATGCCTCATTTGGCTTGGATTGTTATAAGAGTTGTTGGAATTATAAAAGTTCTTGAAATTATGGATAAAAATTGATCAATTTTATATTTACTATTTACTAAAATTTACTCTTTTTAAATAAAACCACTTTCTTTGAATTTAGTTTGTATATTATTATACTTTATGTCCATTCAAAAAGTGCCCACATTGCTTTGATTAAATAGATTTTTTATGTATAATTTCTCATGTCGCAAACGCACATAAAAATGCTCACCCAAAAAAGTGCCCATAAATTCAAGTTCAAGTGCAACCCCCTTATTTTTTATTCAATGTAAGCAATATATCGTTAAATCCATTTAAGCATAGCTGTAAAAGAAACCCAAGATTGTCTGACCGCGGTAAAACATTTCGCAGCGGAAAAAAATATTTAATCTTTTCAAGTGTGACCTCTGATTTTACTAGCTGTTTGTCATTTTTGACCGGCAAATGATGCGGGCCTACATCATGTTTACAATATTTTTATAATGTCAATAGAAAAATGAACATGAAAATAAAAACTACTATTTCTATGGCAGTAATCATGGCCGTAATGAATGAGGAGAGTTCTCAACCAAATAAGAAGCGATCCAAGTATTGGGCGAGTCCATAAAGAAAGATCAATTAAAGGGCGATATTATTCCAATGTACGTGTTTACATATTTTTCTATCAATAATATACGTTCTTACCATTATGTTTCGTTTTATTTATAGTTCGTAAATCTTTAAGCAGTGAGAGAGGGCGAGAGGCAAATAGTTTAAAACGGTTGTTCGTCAGCGACCGTTTTAAAGGTCGGTATCCTGACACGAAAACAAATATACTAGAAAAGTGTGTGGCACTCTTTAGTATTTTCCGAGCGTGCTGCGAAAAAGAATAAAAAAAATAATAAAACAGGCTGTTCTCAACCCTCGATTGCCCCTCTGTCTACCTTCTTCAGTTCCGTAAATCCGTTAAATTTTCAAAAAAAGTTTAATTTAATTAACAGTTAATTTTTTTACTTTTTTGTTTTGTCTTGTAAACAAGCATGTATGCCCGAATCATTTGCGGGCCAAAAATGCCAAACAGATAGTAAAATCAGCGGTCACTCTTGAAAAGATAAAACATTTGTTCCGCTGCGAAACGTTTTACTGTCTGGATACTATGCTTTAAATTTACCTTTCTTTTTCGCACCCCCCTCTGGAAATATGCTTTAGTCGGACAGATGGAAATGACTGCTAATTAAGAATACTTTATAGGGTCGGAAATGACTGGAAACTTTTGACTACATTTTTAAGCCGGCAAGGGTATAAAATTCGTTTTCAATCGGTCGGAGCTAAGGGTATAGTTTAATATTTTATTGTACTCTGTACTCAAAAGTTGAAAACTTGAGGTACAGTCGGGAATCGGCCATAGCAGCTGAGACTTTCGGCCGGAGTGAGTGTTACATGTTCGTTAAAGAGAGGTTTTGACAAATGTATTAATAAGTTATTTACACTTAAAGTTATTTATTAATTAGATAACATTATTAGGTTAGTGTTGAGGAACGAAAAATAATAGGTTTATAAGAGATGCAAAAAGTTAGCTGATTTGAGAAAGTCTATAATTAGCTGGAGGTTTGTAAAATTAGGGTTAGTTAACAGGTCCGTACATTTAATGTTTGGTAAATTTGATCTATATATTTGTAGGGCGGGGCAGTCGTTAAGGATATGGGTTATTGATGTGTTATCCGTGCTGCAGAACTGGCATTGGTAGTTTGGTGTCGGTAGAAAGCGATGTTCGTGGGTGAGTCTGGTGTGGCCTAGTCGAAGGCGGATTATTTTTGTGATCTCTCTTCTTGGTAGGTTGGCGGTCTGTGAAGATTTTGTGTAGTCGGCTATGCTGATGGCTTCTGGGTTCATTTGTTGATACCACAATGATGATTTTTGTATCATTATTGCTTTGTTTTTGAGTGTATTCGTTTTTATTTGTTTGTTAATGTCGCCACGGTTTACGTTGGGTGTTGTGAGTAATGGGGCGATGGTCGCTCCTTTCGCTGCTGCATCGGCTTTTTCGTTCCCTTTGATTCCGATGTGGCTGGGGACCCATAGGAGCTTGATTTTTTTATGGTGTTTTAGCAGAAGGTCGCGGATAGATCTTATATAAAAGCTGGAATTGTTTATGTTCCCTAGTGCTTCCAATGTGGATAGGGAATCTGAGCAGATGCAGAATTTCCCTTTATTCTTTACTGCTATTTTGATGGCTTCAAGAATAGCAATCGCCTCTGCTGAATAAACTGATGAGTAGCTTGGAAGGACAGCTTGTTTGAGTGTTTCGTCTTCTGTCGTTACCGCCAAGCCAATTATTTCCTTGCTCAAGGATCCGTCAGTGAACAGAAACTTGAAGTTCTTGCTCATAAGCTGGTGTTTAATTTCCAGATATTGTTGGAGAAATATGTCCTTGTTTGTGTTCGATTTTTTTAATTGGCTTAGTCGGGTATCTATCAGGTTGGTATCCAGAAACCAGGGTGGTAATGTTGGTTTAGGCTTATGAGGAAGAGAGGTTGGAAGTTCGAGCTTTTGACCTAGGGAAATGCAGCATTTCTCTTAGAGGGGTGTCGTTTGCGTGTATGATGGTGTTGATTGTTTTTGTTTGTAAGTGTTCGATTCTGCTTTCTAGTGGTTCGATGTTAGATTCCAGGTATAGATTGAAGGTCGGTGTTGAGCAGAAGGCTCCCAGAGACGTTCGCAAGACTGAGTTAATGAGTTTTAATTGGTTTTATCACTGATTATGGGGAGTTTCCGTATATTGGTAAGACATAGTCTATTTTTGAAGTGCATAGACTTTTGAAGATTTGAACAAGTGTGTTGGGGTGGCTATTGTATTTTCCGCTGGAAAGGCATTTTATTATATTTGATGATTTCTGTATAATTTATTGATGTGGGGCTTGAATTCGTATTTTGTGTTGAAGGACAGACCTAGAATGGTTAGTTCGCTAACTGTGTTTATATTTACTGATTGTGAAGAGACCTGGCATAAACATTGTTTTTTCCGGCAAATGTGGATATGTTTGCATTTTGGAATTGAAAGCATTGCTCCAGCTTTTTGGCACCACTCGCTGATTTCAGAAAAAAGGATGTCGAGGTCGATTGCAATGTTTTTATCTTTTTTCAATGGTATTAGGATATTGAAATCGTCTGCATAAGCTGTGTGTTGGAGATCTTTGTGCTTGTCGATTATATCTGAGAGACTGTTGAACGCAATAAGAAAGAGTACTACAGACAGGGGCGATCCCTGCGGAATGCCATTGTGGAGTGGGTGTATCCTGGAGGTGTTATTATTGGCGCGAACTCTGATTTTCCTGTTTGACATATAGTTAATCACATATTTGATTATCAGTGGGCCACAGCCCCATTCCGACAGTTGATTTGTGATGGTATGCAATCCTATTTTTTCAAATGCTTTTGCGAAGTCGAGAGATATAATGGACATGTGCCTTTTTTGGAGAGGGCTCTGCTAATTAGAGCGTCTGTGTATAGCAGACAGTCCATAGCAGATTTTCCCTTTTTGAATCCGAGTTGACGGCAATTCAGTAGCTTGTTCGTTGTGACAAACCACCATAGACTTTTTCAGATTATCTTATCGAGGGTTTTAAATAGACATGGGTTAAGGGAGATAGGTCTGTATGATTCCTTCATGGTTTTGTCTGTGCCTTGTTTGTGAATAGGTATAATTGTGCTGATGCTTGAGGAATGTAAGATTTTAGTATGGTATTGAAGAAACAGACAATTCTAATTTTAAGTGGATCAGCGATGTGTCGAATCATATCATAGTTTATCTTGTCTTGTCCTGGGGTGTGACCCTTTAAGCTGTTAAGTGCGGATGAGAACTCAAGGAAGTTTATATCCTGTTCCATGAACGCTGCAGTTCTGTCTGGGGGAATTGAGAATGAATTGATGAATGATTGAATGAAAGAATTGGAGAATTGGGAGTTTTCCGAGCTAAGAGACCAATAGCTTGCGAAAGCTTCGGATATATCTTCAGAGCTAGTGAGCAAATCGTTACTGCTGTTGCCCTTAATAGCGTGTATTTGTGTGGCTTTGTGAAGACCACAGAGTTTTTTTATATTGCTCCAAATTGCTTCCGGTTTGGACTGTGGAGAGATTGTCGAAGTCAATTTAAATAGGATGTTTGCTTTGCTAGATTTCAATTCCCTTCTGAATTGAGCGTTCTATTTTTTGTATTGGATGAGGTTCTCATTGGACATTTCTCTGTTGAATGATCTCCAGGCTTTAATTTTTTCCTTTTTCAGGCTATCCAATTTTTTGTTCCACCATGGAACATTGTGGTGTGACTTAGGTGGTCTCGTATGTGGAATGCTCTTGTATGTACTTTGCAGAATAATTTTATTGATGTTTCCTGCTTCCTGATTGATGTTTGATGATGTTGGTATTTTGTTGTTCAGGTCTTCAGTTAGCGTCTCGAATTTTTCCCAGTCAGCTCTGCTAGTTATAAATCGTTGTACATAGTTTTGACTAGCTCTCTGATTTTTCTGAAACATTTCAATGGTGATTGGAAAGTGATCGCTTCCTTGGAGGGAGTCACTGATTTTGAAGTCGCAATATACTTTAAGTTCAGGTGAGCAGAATGCCAAGTCAATG
This sequence comes from Drosophila mayri, assembly GCA_008042485.1. Classification (NCBI taxonomy): domain Eukaryota; kingdom Metazoa; phylum Arthropoda; class Insecta; order Diptera; family Drosophilidae; genus Drosophila; species Drosophila mayri. The sequence continues at coordinate 4,076 of VNJN01010286.1, read as the reverse complement.
TGTGTAAAGGTCCTATGTGTTGAGAAGTGTGTAGGTTGTCCGTTAAGGATAATGAAATTGTTGTCCAGAATGAATTTTCCTAATATTCTACCTCTCTGATTAATTGTTGGTGATCCCCAGTTGGTATTCCAGCTGTTGAAGTCACCTGTGATAAGATTTGGGCAGTTTCCCGGTGGTAAGATTGAGTGGAGATCGATGTGATTAAATTTTTTGTTAGGAGGTACATATATACGCTGATATGATAATTAATTTTTTTCGGACTGAATTTCCAATGCAATGGAGTCTACTGTGTTCTGAAGAGGGATGATTTTGTGTTGGATGGAGTTGTGAATTAAAATTGCCGCGCCGCCATCCGGGCTGTGCGAGGCTGTGTATTGTATATTGAAGTTAACTGGAATAGGGACTGGTTGGGTGTACGTAATGTGGGTTTCTTGAAGTGAAATGATTTTGGGAGAAAAGCGTTTTATCAGGACTTGCAGTTCGTTATAATTGTTCAGGTATCCATTCATGTTCCATTGTAGTAGTTTCAGGGTCATTTTAATTTTTAGTGTGTTTTTTTTTTGTCTCATTTGAGGCAAGGGATTTAAGTTTTGATCTGGTTATAATTGTGCTCTGCTCATTTTTTAGTAGTCTTTTGGTTCTGTTTGTTGTGTTAAGAGGAAGGATTTTTGTCAATTTTTTAGCAGAATGGGAATTGCAGGGAGCTTCCGAGCTGGATGACATAGGTTCGTCTGGGTCGAGGTTCATTGATGTAGGTGTGTCATATTCATTTGGTGCATAGCTTATTGACTTCCTTGTTGACGTTTGGTTATAGTTTGTTAGATTGGATTTCGCTGCTGAGGAGTGCAGAGATCCATCGTGGTGTCTTTTGTTGTATATGGACCAGGCTGTCCTATTGTCAACTTTTTGTAGGGTTTTAATGGCCTGGACTTCTTTGTTCGACAAGAAGACAGGGCAGTCCTTGTGGCGGGCATGGTGATCCGATTCTGGGAGTTGTTTAAGGCAGCAATTTGTGCAATTCGGCTTGTTTTGGCATATTTCTAAGTTTTCATAATTTACGTGCGCTTCAAGACCACAGTTGGCGCAGGTTGCTGGGTTTTTGCAGAATTTTGCGGTGTGTCCAAACCTAGAGCAATTGTTGCAACGCATAGGACGAGGTATAAATGTACGCACCTGAACTCTCTCATATCCAATATAAAGAATGTCTGGAAGATAAGTTTGCTTGAAAGTGATTTTGATGAGACCCGTCTCGTTTTCTTGAGTTTTTTGTAGAATCTGGCTAGGGATGTATTTATATATTTTTTCGACTCTTTCAACTTTTTGCTCCATTAGGTTTTCCAATATGACTTTTTCCTCTATTCCTCGTAAATCGTTCGAATATATTATCCCAATACTAGAGTTAAGGCTTCGGTGTTCAGATATTTTTATGGGGATGTCGACATATGGAGTGTTAGAAGGCATACTGACGAGTTTCATTAATTTTTCGGCTTGTATCAAGTTTTTAGTTTTAATCAGTAAATTTCCGTCTTTGGTTCTCTTGCAACTTGCGACTTCGCCTTGGATGGCATTGTCGATTGTCTTTTTGACAATGAACGGAGAGATTGCTGCTAGGGACTGGGAATCTTCATCTGTTCTAGTTACAACCAAATATAGACCGTCTAGAGGGTGTTTTCTCCAGATGTCTGGAGGGTCTAGCATTGTGGGGTCAACAAACTTTAAGACCTCTTAAATCTTTCAAAATTGACCGTCGCTCCGATCGAAATAGAGATAAGAAATGTTGTTGTTTGTTTTTTGCTTGTTTTGTTGTTGTTGTTTTGATGCTGCGCTACTTTTAAGTCTCGCGGAGTAACACGACCGATCGGTTAGACTGTCGAAGGTGAACTAGTATAATTTAATAAAAAGGAAATAAAAATAAAATTGTTAGATTGAAAAATATATTTTAATATATTTCTTTAAATTTTCATTTTGATAATATTCCAAATCAAAAATAAAAAAAAATTAAATCAAAATTTAAATTAATATTCCTTATATTTCAGATTTTGGTCAGACACTTTTATAGCGATTTGAAAAGGTACAATGTTCGCCATCGTTATGACCTTATTATACAGTAATGCAGTTTTAATTAATTTGTTGAGCTGTTTTTACACATCGATATTTTTCGATGTTTTTCAAAATAAATAGATATTTTTCGATATATCGTCTATATTTTTCGATATATCGTCGATACATCAACAATGTTTCTATACAAATTTAAAATTTTTTAATATAAGTTAAAATGCACAATAAAATTTGTACTAAAAATAAAAAAACGAAATAGAATTTATCAAATATCAAATAAAAAACAACTTCAACTTCAACTTTTCCTGCTTTACTAAAAGCCGTTTCCAACTCGAAGAACGTTGCAGGCACGCATAAGTTTTTTCACCACTTCCTTTAACGGCTACATGATCCTTGAACTCCCCGTCTACACCACCAATCGCATGCCCTATAATTGCAAAAAATTAATTAAACGTTTTAATTAATGTAATAAAAATTAAGTGACAAATAACAAACCTTTTTTCGGACAACTATATCATATAGCTGTCATAGGAACAATCGACATATTTTCATCAAATTTTTTCAGAATTTCGTTTTTAATTTTATGAAAATCTTATCAAATCAAAAATAAAATAGAATAGAATGAGATTTGACCATTTTGTATTATTCCTGAATTTCGTATCAAATTTTTATAGCTCAATTGCAATCATCAAGGGAAAACAAACTTCGGAACGACGAAGTTAGCTTCTTTTATTCTTTAGAAACATTTTCAAAACGACAAGTCCGCACGGCTTGGTTATTATATTACCAATGAAACTGGTAAAAAGATACAATTGTGAAAAAAACGGTTCTGAAGATGCAAATTTTAGGTATATTTTTTTTCACTTGCGTCGTACAAATGTAAATATAAAATCGGTTTCGATATTTTTTTATTAGCCAAGCTTATAAATAGAATTGTTTGTATATTCTTATGCTTATATTTTTATACATGATAAAAAGTAAAATATCATTAAAGCAGTCATTTTTTTTTGTTTGTTTAAATATAATAATAAAAATGTTTTTAATTGCAAAATCCAAATGCAAAATTTTGGAAATTTCTTTAAAATTCCTAAACAAATTTCTTCTTTATGTCAGCAATTGGATATTTCTTCTCCATCTAGAGTGCCAGCGACATTTTCTAATTTTCTGGACAAGTTCATCTTGCGACAATTAATATCGCTTTCCAGGGCTTCCATTATCTAAAAAAAAAAAAAAAAACGAAATTTGTAAAATACCTAGAACAATTTTAATTAAATCTTTACCTGGCTCTTATATTTAGTTATATAAATGTACAGCTCCTTTAAAGCAGAAATTGTATCAAATTCATCGTTTTGCCGCACAGATAATTGCTGCATAGCTGTGCTCATTTCTTGATCGCTTATTTGTGGTAGGCGCGCGACGTCACGATAAAAGTCCTTGACCATTATTCTGTAATTTGGTATATCCTGTAAAAGTTTTAAATTAAATGTCAATCAAATGTTTGCAGAACAATCACAACAAATAAAGAACCAGAATTTAAAGACAGAAAATGAACAATTTGAAAATCAATAATTTTAATCCAATGATCCGTTTAAAAGATATTGAATAAATAAGTTTATTAAAATCGTACAAATGTATCATTGGTTGTTATGGGAAAGATCGATGGTAGAGATGGAGAAATATCGATGTTATTATGGATATTTACATATTTTTAAAAGAAAAACATCGATGCATAAATTTTTTTTTTTTTCGCGCGAGTCCCACGCCCACCTTCCGCCAAACCGACCGAGGGGAGCAGCCGTGTAACGTATGGTACGAAGCGCGTACTAGATAGACGATAGAGAAGAAATAGAATAGGACGAGGAAAAATTAGGATACACTACGGACTAGTACTACTAGCAATACAGTTTTTAGATTTTGAAGGCTTTCAATGCCTTCAATTCTACTAAAAAGACGATTGTAATCAGTACATAAAACCCTAAAGGGTTCATGTACTTCAAACTCACGCCTACAGTGGTTAA
>VNJN01010282.1:0-50070 GCA_008042485.1 Drosophila mayri | reverse complement strand
CTCTTCCTCGGCCTTGTGGCCCTCGTTGCGACTGCGTTGGCAGTCGACACTCCGACTGACCCAGCTGCTCCTGCCACGCCAACAGATCCAGCCACACCAACTGTTCCAGCCTTGCCCACCACTCCAACGGATCCTGCGGCCACACCCACCACGGCTCCGACAACTGACCCAGCAACGACCGCCGCCACCCCCACAACAGATGTTAGCACCGCCGCCCCCACCACTGCAGCCACTACCAAGAAGACACCGCAGAAACATACACGCAGAGTACATAGAAAAATTAAGAAGCCGTCCGTTGTAAGGCGTATTAAAAGATCCCGCAGTGCTCGCAAAAGCACCGATGCCCAGCGCCGCAGGAGGTCAACCCGGAACTAAACCAATGAAACTCGAACCCTACATACCCCAAAGGATAAATGGATAAATGACCCAATGCAATTCTCTTAACCTTGATCGTTACTTTAGTTTTAGTTACAAATACAACATTTACAATCAGTCGCAAAATTAAATGAAGTCGTTTTATTGTTCCTGTGTTGGGGGGTTTTATGTTTACTAAATCAAATAAAAAATATTCTTGTGTTCTGTATCCCTGTATCCCTGTACTAGCTTTGTATACTAACTCTTTGTGTGTCTTAAGACAATGGGACCGCTTAATGCCGGAAGGCAGAGACGGAATCTTTAGGACTAGAAGATGTTGCACACTTGTTTGTCCGAAGCTAAATTTCCAGGTTTTTGTTTGCTAACTCGCTGTTCGCCGTTTGCCATCTAAATTGATTCAGCTTGTGAAAACAAAGATCGAGGACAAGCTAAATTTAAAGTCGGATACATTTTGATGTATAAAATTATATTGTCGATTGGCCATAAAAATCTCCAAGATGTGAAACGGTAAAAATTAGCTAGAATAGAAATAGAAATAATTAAATATAAGTATTTGAATTGGTTTAAAGACTCCTTTTCAACGTCTATATTGTGGTATAAGTGAAACATAGAAGTTCTATAATTAGAAAATACGGAAATATGAATAACAATATTTCCGTATTTTCTAATTATAGAACTTCTATGTTTCACTTATAAATTCAAAATAATAATGCAATTGATTAATTATGGAAAAGGAATCCTTGCTTTTAACAAAATCTCAGCTTAATTGAAAGATATATAAAAACCCCGATATTTAGGAGAGTATCCGCAGATCCAGTTACAATTCTGTAAGACATTCACCAATCTAAATAATGACCAAAATATATCAAATATATTAAAGGCGAATAAAGAGATTATTAAGTGTCATAACTTTGTATTTATTTTTCGTATATCTACATAGTGAAATACTTTACGAACTGGCTCTCAATGGAATGTAAATTTAAGACGGACTGGAGAGCCTCGTTAGTTGGATTTTGGAAAAATATTTAACCGAACTAAACAAGGACATGTTACAATGAACGCACGAGTCGCATTACGAGACTCTTCAGTCACTTGAGTTAAGCTGGTATTCAGTGTTTTATATAAACAATCTTTGTTGTTGTACATAGTTTGTATTTTATTCAAGTGTTTTGCTCTGCTCTATTAATGGATATAATTGCAATTATAAAATATATTGAGTGAGTTCGGACCAGGTCTACAAAATCTTTAGTGGAGTTGGGATACGAAAAAAATTCGACGGGTAAATCAAATCACGGCATTACATATTAAATAATAATAATATCAGTTAGGCTCAGAGACGTTCTATGACCTAATACAATGTTTTAGTTAGGCGAGTTTAGTAATTTTGTTAAGACTTTTCACTTTTCCTTTTGTGTTTCTCTTGCGTGTTTAATCTTAAGCTTTGTGTTTTCCAACTTGTACAATTACGAAACGTTACTTTAGTTTTTCAACTACAATTAATAATTGAATGGCACACTCTGACCGCAATTTCGATCCCGTCCTTAGGCCTGGCCCATATCGTCCACAGCGATGGCACAGAGCACATACATCATTCCGGCGCTAAGCAGAGCCGTAACCGGCACAGTCACAATCCAGGCGTAGGCAATATTCCGGAACAAATGCCAATCGACACTGCCATCTTCCATAGGCGCTGCAGTTGGATGGGCCTGCCCCGCCTCCTTCTCGAGTCCTGGCTGATGCATCTGATCCTGCCCGTTCGGTTGCCCCTTCCTGCGACCAGCTGCACTCACGTGACCCACGAAAACCACAGAACCGACCTTACAGTGAGTGGTGGAAATAGGCAAGCCAATTTTGCTGGCCAGCAGTACTGTAATGGCGGCTCCAATTTCAATGGTGAAACCACTGTAAAAATCAAATATTTTAAAATTAATAATGATATAAAATTAATTTAAGATTTTAAATACGCTACATTCGTTGACATTTAAAATTTTGTCTGACAATGGCGACAACGTGTTGGTGCATTGTTTCCCTACTCGACGATACCCTTACAAAACTACAATGAGACAGAATATTTGTCTATAGTCCTGGTCTTCTATCTATTCTTAGTTATAATTTAATCTAGCCACGCATTCTAGCAACCCGTCTTTACGCTACATATTACATCATAATTTTAATTTTAGAATATTTAATTTTAAAGTAATTTGCAACACGCCCGCTTTATAGATAAAATCAATAAGAACTCACGTCGATGAGGTAATTTTGGTGAGGTCATTGCCAATGGTCTCGATGACACGCCTTCCCCAGAGCCAGAGACCCACGGAGATGCCGATTCCGCCGTAAATCAGAATGTAGATGGGACTTTCCGCTCGCTGCATAACCGAGCCCTCGCGGTAGATCATGTATAGGGCAATAAGTGGGCCAATGGCGTTGCTCACATCATTACCGCCGTGCGCGAAGCTTCCAAAGGTGGCCGTCAGAATCTGGAGGAACGAGAAAAGCATTGAGATCTCCTGAGTCTCCTCGCCGCTACTGTTCCTTCGTCCGTCCGCAGCCGCAGCCCGCTTAAATTCGTCCTCTTGCTCATTCAGGGCCTCCTTGCTCTCGATCAGCGGCACCTTGCTTGAGTTAGGCGATAGTGTAGAACTGATCATCAAGTCCAGACTCCCGCCACTCTCCACCACCTGCAGATTGTTGTTAGTGGCCTTGGCACCAGCTCCAACTCCCACATCCATTCCCTTGTGCTACAATTGGAAATATGGGAATATTAGTATATATTTAGCGCTTTTTTATATATATTTATTCTAGATTTTGTACCTTTGGTTCCTCTTTGGGCGACTGCACCCTCTTGAAGCATTCCTGCAACTTACGCCCGTTTTGCTGCTGCTGCTGCTGCTGTTGCTGCTGCTGCTGCTCGTCGATAAAGTTCAGGCTCGTGATGGTCAAGTCGGTGTTATCCAGGCTGGCCTTGCCCAGAAGATCCTCAGCCTTTTTGATCAACTGCGGATCGATCTTGTACTCCTCGCCGGGCGCCTTGTTGTTCTTGGCCGCTAGGCCGAAGGGGGCCAGCTTAAAGGTCTTGGGCGAATTATCGCTTAGCGAGACGAGCTCGGTAATCTCCGCAATGGCTGGCAAGGGCTTACCCTCGCTGACCAACGAGAGAGGGCGGCGCTGCTTTTTGGGACTGCCCGAAGGCGATGATTCTGGAAAAAGAAACAATTAAAAAATCAATTGATCATTGAGGTTTGATAGAATAAATAAGAATAAAAAGGCATAAATCAATTAAAGAAAATATTGATTGATGTTAAATGCAATATTTTTGATATTCAAAATTCGTTATATTAAATTTCAGAATCGTTCGATATCATTTCGATAGCGACATTTTTGTCCATTAATTATAACACTTTTCAAAATGATTAGTAAACAGTTTTCAAAATTCCTTGTTATTCAAGTATAAGGCTACGCTTCCTAATGTTCAGTAACATAAATATAAAACTTCTAAAGCCCCAAGAACTCTATGGACGCGGGTAAAAAACATCATGGAATGTTAATGGTATTGTTTAACCAATTAATATTTGCAGATAAAAATTCAAACAAAAAATAATTTCAAATATATGGTGTTGTTTAAACAAAACTGTTGTGTCGTTGGAGTACTCATTTTGTTGGCCTTTTCAGTTTCGGTTGGATCTCCTGCGGCTGTTGCGAGTTGAGCTTCTGCGAGTGGTGCTTCTGCGAGTGGTGCTTCTGCGAGTGCTGTTATTCCGACCATTGCGGCTTCTTCTACGACGATGAGTTTTCTTAATGGCCGGTCTCGTGATCCTTCTGATGGTGTGATACTTGTGCTTCTTATTTTTGCCGGATGCCTTCGTGGTAGTGGTGGTAGCTACAGTGGTTGTAGTAGCTTCCGAGGTGGCTGCTGCGGCCGGTGCAGCAGTGGTGGCTGCGCCACTCGTCGGGGCCGGGGTGGCGGGCGATGCTGGAGACGAGGGGCTGGTAGGCGTGGTTGGAGAAGTTGGTGAAGTTGGTGAAGTCGGCGAAGCGGGAGGTGAGACTGCCGAGACAGTCGCAACAAGGGCCATGAAGCCGAGGAGAAAAGTTAGCCTGAATCGCATCTTGGAGTGAGTCTTTGGCACAACGTATCTTTTCTAATAGAAGCCGGGGTATTTATACGCGAAATCATACTGGTTAGGAGATGTTTCGCACTTGTTTGTTCTTAGCAAACGTCTTGTGCTCGTGTTTGCTATTCGCTATTTAAAATTTGATGTCTAAAATTATACAGGCTGTGAAAACAAAGATCGACACCATCTTACCATTGTCTTGCAGAACACATTTTAGCAACAATAAGACTTGGAAAGATTTCGCAATGCAATATCTTCCAAGTCAAATAGCTCTTCTTCTCTCTTCAAAATTATTCGAAAATGTTGTTGAAAGTCCTAATAATTAATATTAAATATCCTTGCACTTAATAAGAATTTGCCCGACTTTTTTATTTTCTATCTCATTCATAATTATTATATGATATTTGCTTGCGTCTACGTCTGCCTTTTCCTACGCTAATTCCTACGATTTCCATTTATATCGTTATCAACTTACCGACAGAGTCCTCGAAGTTAAACTTGACCGGATTCTCGGCGCGCAATCGTTTGGCGATCTTTCGGCGCTGCAGCGGTACAACCACAAGCTGCGTGAGCAGAGCCACAAGCAATGAAAGACCGAGGCTGACACCCACAGCTATCCAAGTTGGGATGTTGTCCATGTAAAGGAGCTTGGGTCCGTCTAGCACCACGCTGATCACATTGATGAAGAACGTCACGCCGTAGAAGATGGGCAACGAGCGGAATCCCGCCTTCAGCGGCTCTTGGGCGCGCAGAATGAAGCGTCTTATGGCTAGGAACAAAAGGATGCTCACAATACCGCTCATCACTGGCGAGATGAACCACGAGCCGACGATAGTGCCCAGCGTGGACCATTTCAGACCCTGCACGCCCCGCGCCACCAGCGAGAAGCCGATGGTGGAGCCGACGATGCTGTGCGTGCCCGAAATGGGCAGCTTCAAAAAGGTAGCCACCAGCAGCCACACTGCGCTGCTAGCTAAAGCAGCGACGCAGCCCAGCATCAGCACCTCCTCGGCGCCTTCGTACAAGCCCACTTCCAGGATTCCTTTGCGCATGGTGTCCGACACTTTGTAGCCTGCAAGGGACACAGATTTGAGTAAACATGCAAGGCAAAGTCAAAGAAGGTTTTTGGTAAATTAAACTATTATGTATTAAATGACTTACCAATCAGAACGGCTCCCGATATCTCGCATATGGTGGCAAGAACGCAAGCCTGACGGATGGTAAGGACCCCGGAGCCGACACTAGTGCCAAAAGAGTTGGCCACGTCGTTGGCACCGATTCCGAAGGCCAGAATGAACGCTATCATAAAGCCGATGACCACCATCCATAATAGATCCGGCGAAAAGCTCTCCATTTTGCCGTTTGCGGTGTTATGTTGTTAAGTGTTTAATGTAATTGAAAACCCTCTCTTCCTGTCTCTGTCTTTTGTCTAAGCCTCTAAACTCTAGAACTCTTTTTAAATACTGATTACCTTCCCTGACTTTTCCTCTTCTCCTTTAAAACTAAAACTCAAGAACTTTATGTACTGTTTGTGTGTAAGGGGATACTTGCGAATTTAACTGTGATGTGGGTGTGAATGACTTAAATTGTGCAAAACAATTGTTCAAAACTTATAAAATACAAGACTACGAGTAACAAATGAGGGTCGAAACAAAAAATTCAAATTGGTTAATAAGTGAGAAAATCCTTTCAAATATTCTCTAAACAGCCATATTTGCGCTTAAACTTCATTGTCGTTATTTTCATAATGAAAATTGGGCAACAACTCGCCGCTTGGAACTCGCAAGGTGCGACGCCTGGGTGACTTAATTATTTATTTCCCTGAATAATCTCCTCTCTCCCGCTTCAAAAGCTGAGGACCAGCTCTGCCAAAAAAGTATGCAAAAAGTATAAATAATGTACAATTAACCGCGGACTAAACAAACACACAAAAGAAATATACTCGTAAATTAAAAACCTCCTCGCCCTGACGAATTCCTGCTGGTATTGTTGCTGCTATCGTTTACAGGCACAACATCAACTCCACTGGCATTCATTTAATCCTCGGATGACTCTCCTCTAGCGGTTTTTTGGAATTAAACGACAGTTGTTGATGTTGTTGAGTAAGTGGATAATAGTGTTGTTGTGTGTTGTTATTACTAATAAGTTTCTTGTTATGTTGAGTAGGAGTTAAAAATTGTCGAGTTGGCAAACTGAAAAAAGGATAAAAGAATATAGCAACTATAACAATATTCTGTTTAAAGTAACCTTAAATAGAGAATCAGGACTTACCTGACGTTTGGGGTAGCAAAGTTGTTTCCACCATAGAAAATTATTCACCATGTCTGCAAAAAATAAACGGAAAAATTATTTCAATAAGGACAGGACATTTGAAAAATTGAAAGCAAAGCTCTACTAACAATCACAAGATCAACCGATGCGTCTGAACCCCAGAATCTCTTTGAGCCGAATTTGGTTTTAGAACCGTTTTCATTCCAACAATCAAATCAAACCGGTCAAAACGGCCGGAATTTGGTTTTCAAAAGAACAGTGCGTATCGCAAGTATCAGAATCAGTTTTGCCCGAAGAAGGGTTGTATATCGAAAGGAGAAACTTGTATTTCGAGCTTTCAATATAATTTCAAAAATATTGTCATGTTTAATATGAATAATTTAATATAAATGTGAAATATGGAAATATAGTCTTTAACTTTAAGTTATTCCGCAATATATTTTGAATGGCAAAGCTTTTTTTCAAGCAGCACCAATAGCTTAAAATCATTATGTAAGTTGTAAGCCGCATACATTTTTTATATATTTTGTATGCATTTTAATTTTAGCTACGATTTAGTGGATTCAAAGTATGATTTGCAGAGATTTTTGTATTTATGTCGCTTCAAATGATTCGCACTGTACGCTGATGCAGGCACTAAATTTTCAATTTCACTCGATTTGCGTGTGCCCTCATCGTTTTTGAGCTACTTTAAACCGGTAACAAGCGGAACACAAGCGATCAATGAATGGGTTTTCCAATTGAAATTGAATTGTTTGCTATGTGGACTGACTTGTGTGTGTTCTCCAGTTTTTCCTTAATTTGTTTATTTCGAGGTACAACCAAACACGTGGCCGGATCTTATGGTAGGGCGGTCTGTGCGACAATTTAAATGAAAATGAAAAATCGCAATTGAAAATTCGTAATTGTAGCCTGCCGTTGTTATTGTTATTATTGTTCAGATTGTATTTGCCATCAGTGTGTGAGTGAAGCAAACATGTAATTTTCATTGTTTACAATGACTATTGTTGCTCTTTGAATTTATTATTTACCTATGTAGCTTATAAAGTGATATCAAGTCCAAACTATACCCCACGTATTCCTTAATATTAGGCATTTTATATTAAGTATCTGAAATATTAAATATGACAATATGGCTGAAATTACACATCGGTGTCTCTAACAAAAATATAAACATTTGCCGCTTTTTCACACCCTCACCGCAAACAAACAAAATGACAAACGTATTGACATTGATGCGAATAGAAGAGTCCAGAAGCCCGGACATCCCTCGCAGAAAACAAATGGAAGACAAATGACGCCAAGAGGGTGCTGCGTGTAGGTCAGAAAATAGGGGGTAGAAGCCGGGGCTGGGGTTGGTGTAACCAGGACAATGGCTGACACCGCGGCTTGGCAAGGTCGCAACGCTTTATACACTTTATGCCGTGACGTATGGTCGCGAAATTTCTATATTTGCGTGCTACGTTCACCGGCCCTCTGCCCCCCACTCAAAGAGCACTTTTCCCATTCTCACAATAGAAAGGGAAGGAAACAATCATAGTTTTATGGTAATAGCTTCCAATTTGGTTGCGTATTTTCAACTTTTGAACTAAAAATAAGCAAAGCACGCAAAGTGGTCGGGTTTCCTCCAGTCTTTAGCAAGCTAATACAATTTAAAGAGGAAAAAATGTGTCTCCAAAAAATTGTAAGTAAATAAGGATAAAATAAATAATTCTATAACTGAATTTTTCAAGTGATTTGAAATATTATATAATAATTATTAATACAAGTAATTCATTGTAAATGTAAAGCAACTTCTGTGTATGGTGAAGTACAAAGAATACATTTAATTTATAATAATAATAAGTAAACTCATTGTGTGGTATAACCCTTTGACAATAAATCAATTCACGCACTTTGTCCGATGAGAAATAACAGTTATTGCCTGGTGGATGGGCAGAGTTGATAATTAAATTGAACCCTTAAGACCGAGCAGGTCGACGGTAAGCTGGTCAATCAATGGGCAGAGGGTGGAGGCTTCAAGTTTTGCTATTGCCATTGCATGTCATGGAAATGGAATTAAACTGGATTGAATGGCATGAGCAAAATAACAACAGATGTCCCAAGTAAAGGTATACCCAGTAGAGGAGGGAGATGTAACTATCGCTATACAACTGGAACATCTGTATATAGTATATATCAATTTTGAGATAGTAAAATCACCAGTTAAATAAAAGAATATACCTTGCTTTTAAGCATAATCTTATTCTTTACATTAAAAATGTAGATTTTTACCATTACATTTCTTAGTGCAGCTGCACCGCATCACCTACAGCCTTGACATTGCCTGCCGCCTACCAACTGCAATTTCCACGGCCGCTGCGAATAGTAAACTGCATTTAATATTGATTTAATTTGCCGCACTGTTCCAAGGACGGATCAGACCAAAACAGCCTGAATAAAGACCTGTTACGGGCGTTCCCAGGGCGGACCAAGACGACCCAATGCACAGCCGAGCACTACCACCCTTAAAGCAATTTCCACTTGTTGTTGGTGGTGAATGTAGTGGCTCTCCGTTGGCGTTGCGGTGGTGGGCTCGCTTTTGCACATTATTGGGGTGGTTGTTGCCGCAAGTTCAAGGTCGTGCCGCCGCTGAATCCGGGGTAACTTGTTTTAAATTAACACCGACTCATCCAATTGCTGTCAAACTAGGCGAGTCCCGGCTGGTGTCATTGGGTCATAATAAGGGGTTTCACTTGAGGGAAACTCGCTATATATAGCTCCCTCAAGAGCGATGCTTTCAGGCAAATGGCCATTTCGATGAAAAGTAACCCTAAGCCGGCCAAATCCAATTGGAAGTGTTTCCTCAAGTGTGAAAGACGTACAAACAAATAATTAACAAACACGTGCAAAAAACCATTTGAGAAAAACAACAAGCTGGCAAAAGATTTAAATTATTTAAAAAAATATATAACTTGAATTTAGTTAAATAATTTTCATATTAATTCTGATAACAACTAATAACTTAAAACTATGATTAAATAAAAGAAGAAACTAAAACCTTAAAAAACCTTTTCAAATCTTTTACCTCCTACCATTTGGTAATACATTTATTATATTATTCGCTCTTTATTCATTCTTATATTATTTTTTAGTCTGCTGTCTGTACAAATTTAAGGAAGGAAAGAGCAAAATAATGTGAGAATTGTTTTGGGAGTGGCGGTTTACCTTTTTTACCTATTGCTTATTATGCTGATTCCCCAATTCTTTTCTTTTCTGCCTTCTTAACATTCATCCCAAGAGCTTGAACTTTGAAGCGATTGTGATTTTTTTTTTTTTTTTCAAATATAAAATCACGAGTTTGTCGGCTGATATCTAAAACGTGTGCACAAACACAAAAGCAAAAAATAAAAAACAAATTTGCCGGGATTGCAAAACAAAAACAACCAAAGGCGCTATTTGCCGCCTCATTGAATTTCACATTTATATGTATGTTTGTACAATTTTGTATATACATACATATGTATGTATGTATAAACATAGAGTGGAATTGTTTACTGTACTATATATACATATTTATATAGTATGTGCTAAGAAAAAATCATAAATTTATGGGCCCCTGGCAACAGACTTATAAGCTCATAAAACTTCTTAATATTTATACCCTTTCAGTTGTATAATTGCAGTTAGAAGTCCTTAGTTTAGGAGGCATATCCAGCACTATAAAGGTATATATTCTAGATCAGACTTTTAGTTTAAGAAATTTTTGGGTAAAACAACTTTCTGAATAATATTTTTTATTACAGTTAGCAAATATTACATTAATTTTGATATCTCAACCCAACAAATCATGAAACAAGTATTCCACAAATATTTGTTTATATTTGAAATTATTTAATTATACATATTTTCACAGATCTGGGTTTAACTTTAGAATGAACAAACCTTTCTTATAGATATGAAGGTAGAAAACTGAGATTATTATCTCTAGATAATTTCTAGAAAAATTTCAAAGTTTTGAAAACTTGTAGCCGTTTTTAGTATTGAACCAACATGTATTTGTATTATTTTAAATTTTTTTATTTTGAAATTTTAAGCATTTTTAGATTGTGCTCCGAAGTACACTCATTACTGTGGTAATCAAAGGAAAAAACTTGAATGCCTGAAGCTGGTATGGTAAAACCTGGAGAGGATTATGAGAGTTTGAGAGTCACTTGTGTGGTGCATGCTGCAATAAGGAGACCAGCGAGTCGGACATGTTCGCCTACACACACACACACACCTTTCAACCGGCTGCGGGTGTGTACACGCTATGACCTTGCAGGGTTGCTGCCACCCCAACGCCCGCCCACAACTCATCTGTGGCCCGGAGCAATCTGTTTAGTCATGATATCATTCGCGCAGAAAAAAACCGATTTCTTGCAATTTGAAAATTGTTTGCTTGACGTAAGCAACCTGAATTGAGTTTCGAATTTGGTTCGGAAATATTATTTATATTATTTGGATTTGTTTTACATCGTGCGTGCACAGTTTTTGAGGCACTGCGGCTTTGCTATTTCAAACTGAAATACTTTGCGGGACGTCGGTCTATTTTGTTTCACTTCGCTTGTTAAATTTAGTTCTCAGGCGCAAAAATTGCACGCTTCCCTCTCTTACGATATAACCCTGGACAGTGGAACACGTCTGCCATATATGATTCAATCTGAATTACCAAAAATAACACCTAATTACAATTTTATAATTTTGTAAAAACTCTTTATAACAAAACTTTCCCAAAAGTATGCAATAAGCTACTATAGTTGGGTCAAAAATTCAAAGCCTGGACTTTGTAATATTTTTCAAATTCTTGCAATATTTCAAGAAATGTATGAAATGTGAAGGGGAAAATAATACATATATCAAAGGAGTAATTTCACAATTTGATTTTGCCAGAACTTTGGTATAAATATCCTATTATAAATCCTTATGGTGAAATAGAAAACTTATTAGAACCTTTCATTTGAAAACCTAAATTCCAGTAAGAAAGTGGCACCAAAGAAGAAGATACAAATGACGAGGGAGATTGGGAAGTTGTGTTGTTCTTGTTGTTTGGCGAAAATAGAAAGAGAGAACGTGAGCGAGCACAACAGAGACTTGAAAACAGCTGCACATGGCGGCATCGGCTCTCAAACTGTATGCAAAATATCGAAATAACTGTAACTGTACTCGCAGTAGCAAAAGTTCCTACATTTTGGTTAAACTTTGGTTTTTGAAACTGGGAAACGCCGCCAGCACTCCCTCACCCCTACCTTCCCCCCCCCCCCCCCCCCCCCCCCCCCTAACACCATCCGTTTTCTTTCACACCCAATCAGTTTCACAGCTTATTGATTTTTCTAGATATACATTTTCTCCTTTTGTTGTGTTTAAGACTCAAGTACAGCCGATCTGTTTCATATTTGGCGTGCAGAAAATATTGGCGAAAATCTATTCACCCACACATACACACACCCATGCGAAAACACGCGGCGCCAGCCAGACTACAAGGATACACAAGGATATACCCACACACTCGCGCACAGAAAAGATGGCAGGGAGCGATTCCTGCGAGGAAGGGTCCACTGACAGCTGGGTCACAGATGCAAGTGTTTTCCCATTCGATTTTCTCCTCAGTACTCACTTGAATAGCAGCTGTAAAAATCCGGCGAAATCCGCAGCGTCCTTGTTTTGGGAAATATATTTTTACCTGGGGACTAAGTATGTCGCGCGCAAACCACCGATAAAATAGTGTGATCGTCACCTGGCCAATAAAATATACCATCCAGCGGAGACACTAAAATAACAAGCTGATGTTACCAGTCTTGGTAAACGGTCAGTTATTAACGGTCAGTTTATCGTGTAATCTAAACTTATGTTATTTCTTCTATTTCTCCAATTGCATCATAATTTTTACAACGTCCTTAAATATGCTAATTTAAATAACGGTTGATAGCAGTGATATGTTAAGTGATCAGCTTCTGGTATTTAAACTACCAGAAGTTCCCAAAGGCTAGTTTTGCTTGTGCGACTACGGTCTCTCTGGCAGTGACTTTAAGAAAAAACATAAACAGTCGGGGAAAATATAAGAAGACTGGGGAATCCAGTAGAAAATTAAGCCAGTTTGAACGAGCCAGGCAAGGCCAAGCACACACAGTATGTTCCATTTCAGCGGCTTCAA
Organism: Drosophila mayri; assembly: GCA_008042485.1. NCBI lineage: Eukaryota > Metazoa > Arthropoda > Insecta > Diptera > Drosophilidae > Drosophila > Drosophila mayri. Next base: position 37,137 of record VNJN01010282.1, on the reverse strand, counting down.
CATGATGTTCCCAGAGGGACGCAGTTTCCACGCTACGTATAAGTGCTTCTCGGTGTCAATGTTGCCCGGAAACGAACGATCCGACGTGGAAAAGGGTGGAAAGAGTAAGTGTCGCCCGGATTATTGACATCCTGCCCCCAATAACCTCAAACGTTTCCACTTATTTTTCAGTTATCATGCCCTCCTCGGCGCTGGACACGCTCACTCGCCTGAATGTGGAGTACCCAATGCTGTTCAAGCTCACCAACGGCAAGAAGGCGCGTTCCTCCCACGCCGGCGTACTCGAGTTTGTCGCCGACGAGGGTAAGTGCTACCTGCCCTACTGGATGATGGACAATCTACTGCTGGAAGAGGGTGATATACTCAACATCGAAAGCGTCTCCCTGCCGGTGGCCACGTTCTCCAAATTTCAGCCGCACAGCACTGACTTCCTGGACATCACCAATCCAAAGGCGGTGCTGGAGAACGCGCTTCGCAACTTCGCGTGCTTGACTAAGGGCGATGTAATAGCCATCAAATACAACAAGAAGGTCTATGAGCTGTGCGTCCTGGAGACGAAGCCTGGCAATGCGGTCAGCATCATCGAGTGCGACATGAACGTGGAGTTTGAGGCTCCGGTAGGTTACAAGGATCACTCGGAAACGCAGGCCTCAGGCTCCGGGCAAAAGGGCTCCGCGGGATCTGCTGCAGGTGAAGTCGCCGGCGGCACTAATGCTGTACTTGAGGAGGTGGTTGAAACCTTCAAGGGCTCTGGCGTACGCTTAGATGGCAAAAAGAAAAAGGAAAGCCAGCTGGAGACGCCGGTTCTTAAAAAAGTTCTGCCTCGCGGTGTTCCCGATTACGATTTTGAGTTTGGGCTGATCCGCTTCGACCGTAACATTCGACCCATCAGCGACAGGGGAAGCGAGGACGCCGCTGGAGCCGGCAACGCGGACGGAGCTGATGCCGAAAGCTTCCACGGCACTGGATTTTCAATGAAGAAAACGCGCAAATAGCTCTAGTTTTAGGTGTGTAATGTGTAAAACATAGAAATTAAATGAAAGCCTCACAGGGGCAGGGTCAGCCTGATGGCTTCTTCTTTGGGTGGTGCCGGCGGTGATATCGTGGTCATGGGCGGCAGGCGGCGTATCTTCCTTCCGTGCTTACCCTCCTTTCGCTTCCACAGACCGGATCGCGGACGATTGCCCAGCTCCCGCATTCGCTGCGCACTGCCCACATGCTCCTTGTTATGTTCAGTGTTGGACAGACGCCCCACAGTGGCCATGCAGGTGCGCTGGAAGGCAAACTCGCGCTTGGAGGGCAGCTGCACCACCACCTTGTCATCAAACTTGCGCAAGATGGTCCCAAAGGTTCCGGCGGCGTGAATCAAATGGCACGCTTGCCCGGGATTCTTTTCGAGGCAGTGAATACGGGTTCCAACAGGCAAAGCGCCTAGCGGGTACGCATCGCCCTCGTTTGGACGTACTACGGGGATTAAATAAAAAAGTTGAATTATCTCTCTAAGCTCTAAACTCAAACTTTAAGATATTTTTAAAAATATTTCATCGTTTAATACTTAAGATATCTCTGACTTACCCGGAATCCTCGGGATCACACGCGAGGTCTTCAGAATGTCGCCCGCCTTCATGTTTTCCGTGGCCAGAATATACTTCAGCTCGTCGCCAACGGCCACCAAGGCCACCTTGGCCGTTCGACAACCATCGCGTAGCACCTCCAGCACCAGCTCCTCCCGCGGCGCACCCTCTGCCGGACCGTCACGCACCCACTTGACCCAGCGGTACTGCTGTTTGACGCCGCCGCCAATTCCCTTGGCCACCAGACGACCAGAGACGGGATCCCGGCCCGCCAGGTGGGTGATTTTCAGCGGCTCCACCGTGTACTCTTCCGGAAAGTGCACGGTGCGGCGGAATTGCTGACCGGCGCCTGGCTTGGGCTTCTCTACTACTTTGGTTTTGCTGCGCCACTGCTGCAATGCCACGGCTGCTGCATTGCCCAGCCGCTGAGGTGGCTGCAGCGTAAGGGCGGTGTTCAGCAGACGGGTCAGACTCTGCATTTTCGCTGAATTCCAAACTGTTACAAAATCAAAAGGCGGCGAACAGCTGAAGCGCGGCGTTGCCACCTATAGCCATGCGCTCGAGCTCGCGTTGCCATATGATGAAGTCGACGTGAGTGTCTTCTTCTTCTCCTTCACCGCGCTGCGCTGCAAGCAATAAGAATCGGAAAAAACCGCATTAAAATCGCTGAAAAGTGCACAAATCGGCTTTAAATATTTGCCAAATTACTAGTGTTACGGCTATTTCGTGAGTTTTAACGAATTTCGAGATCGGAAGGTTTTTTCAAGAAGGTACGAAAAAATAAAAATAAACAAGGCGAACAAAAAATAATATACACACACAAACGCGCAGCGAAAAACGTGTTGTGTGCAAAAAAAGGAAGGCAAATGGAAAAACAACAAAAACAGTTCGAGTTTGATAACCAACGGCGAAAATATAAACAGCGGAAGAGAGCGAAATAGTAATAATAGAATCAATAGCAGAGCGAGCGGAAAAGCAACCAGCACAATCGCATATAAATAAAAATTAAGTTTTTATTTTGGAACACGCTCAAGTGATGCACACACACACACGGGCCGAACACTCGCACACGTATTTATGTATGGGTGGCCTCAAGTGTGTGTACATATTTTGATGTTAGGTGGGAAAAAAGCGGGCGGCAGTTTACGCAATCGCCGAGCAAAAACCAGAGAGCAGCTACGTTGTGAAAAGTGTGCTTTTTGTGTGTTTACAAAGAGACAAACAAGACATCCGTCGTCTGTATGTATGCGCAGGTGGAGTCGGTTGCTAGCTGAAAAATCAACGAGCGGCATTTTTACGCATTTCCAATACGCCAACTGTATGTGTGTCCGTGTGTGTGTGTATTTTGGTGTTTTTATTTATTTATTGTGTTTCTCTTTCGGTGCCTCCGCCGTTGCCGTTACGAGTGACCTAACACATGCACACATTTGTATGTACTCGCCAAATATATGTAGCGCGAATATGTATGCGTGTGTTTATTTATATGACTGTATGTATGGGCGTTTGTTTGCCTTTTGTTGTTCTCGTTAATTTTATTTTGGTTTCGTTTTGCATGTTTATGCATGCAAGCTCGATCGATTGATGGGGAGCCATGTGGGGCCTGCCAGTGCGAGAGTTCTCAATCTTTTTCAGTGTATGTGTGTGGAGCCAAACAAGCCAAAGAGTGAACAGTAAACAGTGTTGCCAACGGCCGTTTGTCAACGCATAAAAAAACAGCTTTATTTGCTTCCCCCTTTCTCACTGCGACCCACAAGATGCAGATCGTTCTTCGAAAGGTTCAGTAGCCATGGAAATACATAGCACCGCAGGCACTTAAATATGTTGTTTAATTTTAAAATAATTCAAATTAATTTCTTGTTGCAATCTCTAAAAACTCCAATCCGTAAAACAGGTGCAAAACAACGGGGTATATCTAAAATCAACCCGAAATAGTTCGTTGCAAATTTGTATTCATTAAAATATTAATATCGCCCGAATAACCTGCATTTCTTAGACATCCAGAATGAAAAGCCAAATTGAATATGCATGGTTTATCCAATGAACCCTTTTTATCTCTACGATATTTCAAGTAGATTGGAGTAATAAACAAACTTTGTGTAACGGGACTTTGAGCACCTTAGACTATGTAGTATGCATTTTATAACAAATGCATATCCTAACATTAAAGCTAAAGTTCGAGTTTTTGAATGATTTCTGCGCTCGGCAGGTAATCGTTTGTTGGCAACACTGGCGGCAAGCTCAGTTTTGGAGAGAATGGGGCATACATACATCAGCGCGTATGTGTGAGTGTGGAGTTGGAGATTTTTCCATCGGCGCTGCTGTTGCTTTGCGCCGGCAATATGCCAACTTCTCTGCTCCGCTCCATCCACATTGCCCGGGAAAACGAGAGAGCAGAGCGCAAGCGTGTTGCCGCTCTCTATTCTGGTCCGCCGTGTGCGTGTGTGTTTACTCACGTAGTGCCAGTCGCGTAGTAGTAGTAGTTGTGTTATTATTATTATTATTGTTGTTGCTTCAATCGGCGCTTGTTTTTGTTGCCGACCGAGGTATGTACGTACAGATGTACATATATGCGTTCTGTGTGCGCGGCTGCGGTAGCAAAACAGAGTAAAGCAAAAACCGAAACAGCAACGAAATGGTTGTGGGCGGGGGAGGGGTTGGAGCGATGGTGCGGTGAGGTGTGAGGGAGACAAACTGCCAGTCAGCAGGGCAACCAGAATCAGGCATCGACGTTGCTGTATCAGTGTTCTTCTTTCTGTGTGTGTGTGAATGTACGTACATACATATATGTATATTTGGAAAATAATTTGGCTGACGAAAAGAAGAAACCTTGGGGCCAAAACGAAAAGAGAGCGAAAAACGCGTGAAAAGCTGTGAAAAAATCAAAAGATAAAAAAATGAATGCACTCGATGTACAAACGCTAATGAAATAGAATAAACGGCAACGATTATGGGTTTCCAAAATAGGCTCCATAAACAAACTCGCCCAGTTAAGGGCAAGAAAACAGTTACTGTAGATACGGTATAAGTGTATGTACATATGTATGTATGTATGTACCAATAAAAATAACATCAGGGAAATTACTTAGGCTAAGAAATAATTAGTGCTCAAAAAAGTGACCAAATGAATAATAAATTTTAAAACTTCAAATAAATGCTTCTCCAATAGCCAAAGAAAATATAAAGAACTGTTATAGTTATTTAATTTTGATTTTAAAGATCTTGTAAAAATCACTTTAAATGTTTTAATTACTATTTTTTAATTTTAATCCTGACAGGCCAACAACAAGAACAACTAAGAGAACATTGGACAAAGTGGGATTTTCCTTTTAAATGGCCGCCACTACAACATCAACAACCACAACACTAGCAACTACCACCGGCAATAACAGCAGCAACAACAACAGCAGCATCAACAGTGCCAGCAGCAGCAACAACAATAATAATAACAACAATATTCTAACGGTACACACCGTTCTGAACACTCCCACCAGCATTGCAGCCGCTGCCACAACCGGCGTCGCTGCCCCTGCCGCAGCCGACGCAGCCACTGTTGCCATTGCCAAGGACATGTTGCAGCTGCACCATGGCGCAGCAGCAGCAGCCGCAGCGGCGCTGAACAATAATAACAACAACAACAATAGCAGCAACAGCAGCAGCGCCGAGCTGATCAACAACAACTCAGCAAACCACCCACCTGCCAGCACCACCACCCCCTCCGCCTCAGCCACCGCCAGCGCCTCACCTCCGCCATATGGAGAGCTACGGTTCAACCAGGAGGTGCTGCCCATCACGGACGCGGTGACAGTGATCGGACGCAACTCCTCCACATCGCTGGTTCACTTTAACGTGGCCGAGAACAATCTGGTGTCGCGCAAGCACTTCCAGGTCCTCTTCGACGTGGAGCTGCGCGCCTTCTTTGTCCAGTGCCTCAGCAAGAATGGTATATTCGTGGACGACTTCTTGCAGCGCCGTAATGTTGATCCATTGCGTTTGCCACAACGGTAAGAAGATGACTGGGAGAAAGATTCGTTATTGTTTTTGCATGTTTATACTGATATTGAATTTTTTTTTTTTGCAGCTGCTACTTTCGTTTTCCTAGCACGGAGATTCGAATTGAGTTTGAGAGTTATATGCCCGCCCCTCCATCGGATGCTGCCGGCACTCACTCGCCATCCTTGGTCGTGGGCAGCGTAGGTGGCGTAGGTGCCGGGGGCGCCCATGTCATCATAACCCCGCCGCCAAGGGACGATTTGCAGCAGCAGAATCAGTTACACCAACACCATCACCAGCAGCAGCAACTGCAGCAGCACCACCACCACCCGTCAGCGCAGCACCTTCCGCAACAGCAGACGGCGCACCATCCACTCCCGCATACGCCGCACCACCCGCTCCACCACACAGCTCTGCAACAGCAGCAACAACAGCAACGCGCCGGTAACATCGTTGTGGGGCCACCAGCGGGGGCGGCTGCCCACCTGATAGCCGCCGGTGATGGACCCGGTATCTACTCACCCCTCAAGATATCTATACCCAAGAAGGAGCAAAAGAGCCCCTACCTGTCACCAACTGGCAAGTGGAATTTCCTTTTATTTGCAAAATTTCAAGAGAACACTTTACTTAAGTTCTATGAAATGTTAATTTAATTGATTCAAAGCAAATCATCGTTTTATGAGGCTCTAAAGCTAGTTTCAAACACTGTCACCATCAATACCCAATTTTAACACAATTTTTACACCTATTTCTAGGTACAATAAGCGCTGCCAACAGTTGTCCGGCTAGTCCACGTCAGGGTTTCATACAAAATCAGCCCAACAATTACAATAATTACAGTAATAACAACACGGTAAGCAACTGGCGGAATCCGATAAATATAAAGATCAACGTGAAACTTATCCTACATTTCACATTTACAGCAGGATCTGTTCCAGACTCCCTCCACAGCCAGTTACAATCACAACGAGAAGCCTCCGTATAGCTACGCCCAGCTGATCGTTCAGGCAATATCGGCCGCTCCAGACAAGCAGCTGACGCTCTCGGGCATTTATTCATTCATTGTCAAGCACTATCCGTACTACCGCAAGGAGACAAACAAGGGCTGGCAGAATTCCATACGTCATAATCTCAGTTTGAATAGGTGAGCATTATTCACTGATGATGGTTAAATATTTGTAGGATTTTTTATAATTTAAAACCTTCACTAGGTTATAATATTTTTCATAAGTGTTTACTTAATGTGCTCGCTTTATCTTGCAGGTATTTCATCAAAGTGGCACGCTCCCAGGACGAGCCGGGCAAGGGTTCGTTCTGGCGGATCGATCCGGACAGTGGCGCCAAGCTAATCGATCATAGCTACAAGAAGCGCCGCCAGCGGAGTAGCCAGGGCTTCCGTCCGCCTTACGGAATGCCCCGGTCGGCGCCGGTCTCGCCCAGTCACATGGGTAACGAGTCTTGCCAGTCGGTATTCATTCTCTATTTAAACATCCATTTTATCCATTTGCAGATAATTCTCGCGAGAGTTCACCTTTGCAAGATATCGTGCTGCAATCGGCTCCTGGCTCGCCGGGAATGTCGCTGGAGCAGCGGGCAGCTGATGCCGGTAAGGATACATTTCAAGACAGCGAAAGTGAAGCAATTTGATTATTGAAATTCCTTCCAGAAATCTACAACTCTCAAAATGCACACCAGCAGCAGCAACAACAACAGCAACAGCAGCAGCAGACGCTGTCCAACAATTCCAATCAGTACAGGTTAGGAGCAAAGCCCATCATCATCATGGCAAACTAATTTCTATGTTCTGACTTTCAGCAGCGGCAGCCCGTACTATGTAACCAATCAAAACTCTGGCGTTGAGGGCAGCAACGTGAGCAGCGGAGGCGGCGGGGTGGGAGCTTTGATTGCGCTAAAGCGTAACCATGTAATGACCGGCGGGGCATCGCAGCATTCGATGCACCAGCAGCAGGCGGTGGCGCAACAGCAGCAGCAGCATTCAGAGATTATCTACGAGGAGATGCCGACCGACTATAGTGGCCATATCGAGGCCAGCGAGGAGGAGTGCGTCACCACTGCCACTGCCACCGAAGCCACCGTGGCCAAGCGACCCAAGTACGTGTCCGAGGTGCTCTGATGCGTGCGGATCCAGAAGCACCGGCAGAACAAGGGCAAATAGTGGGCCCCACGGCGGGGTGAAAACGATTAGAAAGCAAAACAAAAAGTATCTCCATCTTGTATATTGAATTTGCCAATCCCCAAACCCTAACCACAATCCAGAATCAAAACCATTACAAAAGCGAAAAGAAAAGAACGCAAGCGAAGCAAGGCAAACGAAGGGTAGTTGTATAAAAATTAATATGGAACCATTTAACAAAATGGCAACTGTGAGATTGTGCTTAAAATATACCGTTCAACGGCGGCAACTCTGCATGGCAAGTGCACACTTTTCGAAATTCGATATTCGAAATCCGAAATCCGATTCGAAGTTACGACCCTTATAAAACCCTTTTAGATCTGACGAATTCAATATGCTCGATGACGCTACTCTCTAAGTAATAATAATACATTTTAAGTTTAAAGTGAGGTAAAAAAGCAGCAAGCAAACAAAGCAAACAAAATTATATACATAGATATATGCGATTGATTATATTGTAATGATTGATGATTATGATTGTTTAAGATGTTATAGCTATGTGACCGAAAGCATGAGATAGTTGGGGGGAAATCAAGCAACAAGCAACCACAAACCACACAAGTAACAAACAAAACAAACAGGCGAATGAATATTATTACCTATCTACATACCTTTACCTATATCGATTTAAATATAATATATATATATATATAAATATATATACAAAACATTAAAATACCACATAAAAACAAAAGGATGAACATTGATAAGTAATATCTACAAATTTACGGATACAACAATAATAACAACATATAAAGAATGAAATGATTGCACACATTATTATTCTTATTAATGAAGAAAATCCCATTTAAGTGTTTGGACAAATTGTGTATTAAAAAAACAACAAAAAAAAGAGAACAAAAATCAAATGTACATTTTCTTGTTTCAATTTAGAAAAAAAAAAAGGAATTGCACTACTAATTTTATTTCTATACTCTTGCAACGCCGTGAAGGAGACATCTCCGACCGATCATGATCAACAACCAGTCCTTGCAGTTTGGTTTCTGTATCATACAGCTGCCATAGGAACAATATTCCCTTTTTGGTAGAATTTTTAGGACAAAAACGGACGACTATATCATAGAGCTGCCATAGGAAAAAAAAGTAATAGAAGAAATCATAACTTTGCTAGTTTCAACATATTTTCATGAAATATTTTATTATTTTAGAATTTCGATTTTAATTTACATTTGAATTGCTACCTGCAAGGGTATATAATCTTCGGCCACTTATTGTTTAACTTAATTTTTGAAATTCGCTTCATATTTTTAGGGTCAAAGTAAATACAGGATAGCAGCAACAAGCTAACACATTTTGAGGTCATGGGAAAATAATAATAATATTTATAAACATTTAAATGCATTGGAACAGGGTTTTTTGTATTAATAATTTTTAGACCATTTAAATGAATTGGGTTTTGCTTTTAGGTTTTTTTTATTTATATTATATAAAGCTATCAATATAGTTTCAACTACAAGCTAACTTAATGGATAAGAGCATTAGCTGCTATGGCCTACTGCTCGTATTTATTTATGGTTTGAATTTTGTGTGTTAGATTAGAATTACGGAGAAAGGAGAAGACATTTTTGAGTTATCTTCGGTGGTAGGAATTGAAACCATTTGGATTTTGGTTCTTGGATCCTATTATCGAGTAAAGCGCATTGAACTTTTCTTCAAATGTCATCATTTTTGATTTACCGGGACCGTCGTAGAATTCCTTTGGTGTCATTCGATTAAAGTTTATAAGACTTAGCAGGCTCTTTACATACTCGATGTTGATTTGTTTACGTCTGGGATCTAGGGATACCGGCGGTCCATCCTCAGCAGAAGACAAGTTTAATTTCTCGACCTTGAAGGGATTGGGGTTCGCATAGTCGTCCGATTCCTGTTTGTTACTCTTATTGGCGAGGCCCTTGAACTCCCACTTTTGGGATTCCTGTTCATTTAGTACGAATCCATGAATGGCCACATACCTCTCCACGATCCGGTAGCGAGTAATTTCCGGCATTGTCGACATTAAGACTATGAACTCTCTAAACACATCCGAGCCCAATTGATACACGTCTTCTGGGATAGCCTCAAGCGGTTGTCGCTGTTTCATATAAATGCCAGTATTCTCGATGAGATTCTTGTCGGTAACGTGGTGGGCAAACTCAAAGCAGAGAAGCAGATCGGAGAATTTCATTCGACCCAGCCTATTCGTAATGATCTCATTGCATGCCTTCTGCAACGGCTCGACCATCCACATGTCGGCGCACTCCTTCAGGCTAAGAACATCCGCGTGGCTGTAGCTTTCCAAGGTCTTCCTGTCGTAGGTGTAGACGTACAGCCGGAACATTTCAAAGATATCCGCCTTGACATTGGTAAGGACCATTTCCCCGGTGGACGATTCCTTGAAGCCGGACAGAAAGCTGCGTTTGAAGAATTCGGAGGCTACGCCCAATATAACTTTGTGGCACCGGAATATCTTCGATTCAACGTGTATGCTGCAGTCTGTAAATTCGTCCTCCTCCGTGAGGCTCTTGAAGGAACAGGCCAGCCTTCAGAAATAAGCAATGTAAATGTAATATTATCTTTAGGATTAAGTTAAAAACACTTACCAACTTTCCATATTTACTTAACAACAGTTCAACTCAAAAACTGCGCAACTAGCTTAGGGGCTTTTTTAAAAAAAAGAAGAAAATTGTTAAAAATACGGAACAACAGATAAAGTGTGAACAGCGTAGTTGTTATCAAGGCATTTAACAATGACCCATAAACGGTCACATTTGGAGAGATACGTGAAAAAAGTTTACAAGTCTTTTCATTCTAGGAAATAATCAATCGTCAAAATGGTGGTCAAAGCTGTCTGCGTAATTAATGGCGATGCCAAGGGAACTGTTTTCTTCGAGCAGGATGTAAGTATACTCCATAAAAGCATCAATCATTAATCTTAAGTTGCCTGCTAAAATGGCCGACGCGCAAAAGCAAGTAGTTCTAAAGGTCGGATCGCCGGCTGCCTCCTATCCCCGCCGGGCCTTCCGCGCGTCCATTAAGCTGTTTAAAATTCAGCGTTCATGATTCCAATTAAGTGCGATTGCTATTCTGCCGATTCATCCAACAAATGCACAATTATATAAGCTCAACAACGCTGCGCCGGACATGCTCCTGTATATACAATAGCGGCCAAAAAAATAGGACATGTTTCCTTGTACCTGTTAAAAATTAATTTATTTTACAATAAATGCCTTCTATGTAGCCCAACTGTTGTACTTAATATTATCTACACTTTTTGACAGCAAAACCAAAAATGGCCCGAATATGCGATAAAGGGAGTGCTTGTGCTACAAGCACTGTAACAAATACTTGTCAGCATTAAACACAACTATATAGCCTTATCAGCGAGAAGCATTATCTTTTGCACCGGTTTAAGTCTTGTATTTGTTTGTCTCCCACAGAGCAGCGATACTCCCGTGAAGGTTACCGGAGAAGTGTGCGGCCTGGCCAAGGGCCTGCACGGATTCCATGTGCACGAATTCGGGGACAACACCAACGGCTGCATGTCGTCCGGACCCCACTTCAACCCTCACGGCAAGGAGCATGGAGCTCCTGTCGACGAGAACCGTCACTTGGGCGATCTTGGTAACATCGATGCCACTGGCAACTGCCCCACCAAGGTCAACATTACCGACTCGAAGATTACGCTTTTTGGCGCCGACAGCATCATCGGGCGCACCGTGGTGGTGCATGCCGATGCCGATGACTTGGGCAAGGGTGGTCATGAGCTGAGCAAGTCCACCGGCAACGCTGGTGCCAGGATTGGCTGCGGCGTCATTGGCATCGCCAAGATCTAATCGGCAGAAGGATGGACCCCTTAATCAGAAGAATTGAGTTTCCAATTCCGAATTACTCTATTTAGCACTACTTACCTATTGGAGAAATGCAAATTATATACTTCTACATATACATAGCCTGTGGTCTGTTAGGTTAATACGCAACCTTTGAGGTTTTATAAAATGGTGTTTTCGCATTAACCCTAAACAAATCAAAGTGTTTTTTATTATTACACTCATGTTTATAAACTGAATATTGGTTTGCATTGGCTTAAGTGGTTTGTTTTTGTGACAGATCGACTTTGCTGTTGATACTGGAAAAAAATTTATTTTTGTGTGTAAATAAATAGTTTCCCGCTTCAGATACTTTCCAGGAAAACAAATATTATTTTAACGTAACTTTTTATTTAATTTGTTTTTACAAAATTTTACTTAAAAGGTGGCAACTCTGTAACGCTTTTAATGTGGGTCCTACTAATACCGCCATCTTTATTTTAGTATTTCTTCCCCTGCCAGCCCTGTGTATGTCGTGGCGTTCGCCATTCGGTCACACCATCAAAAAGCGCTGTGTAATTCTGCTGTGACAACGAAAAAAAAGGAACAAAAGTGAACTGAACGCTGCATGACTTTTGGGTTGAAAGCAGGAATAAAATAGATTTTGTACTCGGAAAAATAGGCGGCACCGCATTATAGTAAAAATGACTGGTGAGACCAAGCAGGAAAAGAGGCCGCAGCCGGCGGCTCCCGGCGGCGATGCCAAGGATCTGAAGGCCAAGCAGGCGGCGTCCGAGGGCAAGAAGGAGGACAAGGACAAGGAGCAGCAGCAGGAGCTGTCCGACGAGGACCAGCAGCTGCAGGAGGAGCTAGAGCTGCTGGTGTTGCGCCTGCAGGAGTCAGACAAGAAGCTCTACCAGCCGGCGCTGGAGATGATGGCCAAGCTGATCAGAGCCTCCACCACGTCGATGACCTCGGTGCCCAAGCCCCTCAAGTTCATGCGTCCGCACTACGACACCATGAAGAAGGTCTACAAGCACATGCCCGACGAGCAGACGCGTCAGTTGTGCGCGGACATCATCTCGGTGCTCTCGATGACCATGGGCAGTGGCAAGGACTGCCTGGCCTACCGCTTCCTGTGCGACCGCAAGCAGCGCATTGGCGACTGGGGCCACGAGTATGTGCGTCATCTGTCGGGCGAGATATCGGCCCACTACCACGACACGACGGGCGACTTCCGCACCCAACTGATCGAGTTGGTCAAGCAGATCATACCCTACAACATGGAGCACAACGCCGAGGCCGATGCCTGCGACCTCCTAATCGAGATTGATCACCTCCATCTGCTCGGCGACTATGTGGACGAGTCTGCTTATCCCCGCGTCTGCCTCTACCTGCAGTCGTGTTACCCCTACGTCCCGGAGCCGGACAACACGATCATCCTGGAGACGGCCCTGCAGCTGGCCCGCAAGTTTACCCAGCACACGCAGGCCATGCGGCTGGCCCTAATGCTGAACGACATGGACAAGATCGGTGAGATCTTCCGAGCGCCCAAGGAGCCGGCAATGCAGAAGCAGCTGGCCTTCATGCTGGCCCGCCAGCAGATCTGTCTGGAGCTGGACGAGTCGGTGGCGGACTACGACGACCTAATGGAGATCATGTCCAATGCGAACCTGAACAAGCACTTCCTCAATTTGGCTCGCGAGCTGGACATCATGGAGCCGAAGACGCCAGAGGACATCTACAAGTCGCATCTGGACAACTCGCGGTCCCGCTTCGCCTCCATCCAGGTGGACTCGGCCAAGCAGAACCTGGCCGCCAGCTTTGTCAATGGTTTCGTCAACGCCGGCTTCGGCGTGGATAAGCTGCTGTCCGAAGACGGCAACAAGTGGCTGTATAAGAACAAGGAGCACGGCATGCTGTCGGCCACCGCATCGCTGGGCCTGATCCTGCTGTGGGACGTGGATGGCGGTCTGACAATGATCGACAAGTACTTGTACTCCACAGACGACAATATCAAGTCCGGCGCTCTGCTGGCCTGCGGCATCGTCAACTGCGGCATCCGCAACGAGGTCGATCCTGCTCACGCCCTGCTCTCCGACTACATCGATAACCAGAACTCCTGCATGCGTGTTGGTGCCATCCTTGGCCTGGGCATCGCCTACGCTGGCTCCAATCGCTCCATTGTGATCGACACTCTGAAGACCGTCTTCTCCTTGGGGAGCAACAACAAGAGCTCGGCCAGCGTTGAGATCCTTGGAATCACGGCCCTATCTCTGGGCCTGATCAGTGTCGGTTCGTGCAACGCCGAGATCACGGAGATCCTTCTCCAGACCATTATGGGACTGACCAAGACGGATCTGAAGGACACCTACACAAGGTTCCTGTTCTTGGGCTTGGGCCTGCTTTACCTGGGCCGTCAGAAGTCCACCGAAGCCGTGATGATGACCCTGGAGGTACTGGAGGAGCCGTACCGCAGCATGGCCACCACAATGGTGGACATTTGCGCCTACGCTGGCACTGGCAATGTGCTCAAGATCCAGCACCTGCTCCACATCTGCTCGGATCACTATGAGACTGCCAATGCCGATGACGAGAAGGACAAGAGCAAGAAGGACAAGGGCAAGGACAAGGTAATATGCTTTTTAATTCCATCGAAAAGGCAATATTAATCTCGTCTCATTTGTTTCAGGACAAGGAAAAGGAGAAGGAGAAGGAAAAGGAACGCGAGAAGGATCTATCGGCTACCCAAGCGATCGCCGTACTGGGAATTGCACTTATCGCCATGGGTGAAGACATTGGCGCCGAGATGGCCTACCGTTCCTTTGGCAACCTGCTGCGCTACTGCGAGCCGGCCATCAGACGCTCCGTTCCCCTCGCCCTGGGTCTCATATCCGCATCCAATCCCAAGCTGAACATCCTCGACACGCTAAGCAAGTTCTCGCACGACAGCGATGCCGAGGTGGCTCACAACGCGATCTTTGCCATGGGCTTGGTAGGCGCCGGCACTAACAATGCCCGCTTGGCCTCTATGCTGCGCCAGCTCGCCCAGTACCACTCCAAGGACCCCAGCAACCTGTTTATGGTGCGCATAGCCCAGAGCCTGACGCATTTGGGCAAGGGCACCCTTTCGCTGAGTCCCTACCACAGCGATCGCCAGCTGATGAACCCCATGGCCGTTGCTGGTTTAATGGCCACTCTGGTCTCGCTGCTGGACGTGAAAAACCTGATCTTGAACCGCTCCCATTATCTGCTCTACACCCTGGTGCCAGCGATGCAGGCCCGCATGTTGATCACCTTCGACGAGGAGCTCAACCAGCTGCAGGTGCCTGTCCGCGTGGGCATTGCCATCGATGTGGTCGGACAGGCTGGCAAGCCGAAGACCATCACCGGCTTCCAGACCCATACCACGCCCGTTCTGCTGGCCATCGGCGAGCGTGCCGAGCTGGCCACCGATGAGTATCTGGCGCTGACGCCCGTCATGGAGGGATTTGTCATACTGAAAAAGAATCCCAACTTTGTGAAGTAGGAAAGTGCATTGCATTCAACCATCTTACGTTTAAGGTCGCGACAAATTGAAGTTCAGCAAACTAACTCCAAATAATTAATTGTTTCCCCTTATTTGGCAATTGATTCAAAGGTCATTAATACGAAATATATATCTACTTATAAAAAATAAAATATGTTTTTAATGTTTTTAATAGTTTGTGAATAGTTTTCATGTTCCCGGTTTGAGCGACAGTTGTAAGGATGAAATAAATATATTGGGGATATGATAGAAAAGCTCTTAAGAAGCTAAATTATTACCTAAAAATACAAATTTTAAATATATAATTCATGTTTAATTGCCTTAATCAATCAGTAAGGGATATTTCATTGTATTACCATTCTTAATTTAATGAATATCAAATTTTTTACGAAGCAGAGTTTCTGTGTTAGTGGGTTCACTAAAAATGACTTCACAGTTTTATTTTCAAAGTTTTGAATCTATTTTATTTTCAGCAGAATAATATAAAACCTACTAAATTAGGTAATCAATTTCTCTTTTCTCTCAAACAATTAAAATGACAATTATTACGTTTCCCGATTTTAATTTATCCAAAAAAAACATCGCTTCTTTCACGTATAAGATAACCCAATTATTAATATATTTAAAAGAATATAGCAATGCACTGTAAAAATATATATGTATACTTTATTCAGCGATTTTGTTGTGTGTTTCGAGTGAATTTTTATTTATGTACGCATGTTTAAAAATTAGGTGTATGCTCTTAGTGATAGCTTGTTTTTATTTATTTATTTTTTTTGTGAATTTGGAATTATTTTTTGCTTGTCAAGTACGCCTTTCACATTAAAAATAGATTTGCTTATGGCTGTTAATATATATATATGTATATATACATATATTTGTATACAATCTGCACTAATTACAATTGATGCTTTCTTTTTTTTTTTCTTCACACTTGCCACAAAACGTTGACTTACATGTCCCGAATTTAATAAAGATTTGACGCAAGCAAGATAATTCAAATTAGTTTTGAATTATTTTATCCCGCTAGCGATTTAGCCTTGAGCCCTGTATTCTGTACTCTTAAGTATCTGGCGTGTAAATGTGAGTAACTGAAGGGTGTTCGGAGTTTATTTCAAACAACAAACAAGGGTTGACGGGTCTTCGGGTTTTTGAGGTCAATTTCCAATCCGAGACGAGACTTTACAAAATGTCCAACATAATAATAGATCAGTTAAAATATAACACAACATAATATAATATAGCAATAATGATAAGAAGAGGGGTAAAGGCGTTGCCTGGCGCGGCATGTCTCTCAGCTTCCCGATCGATTGAACAAATTAAACAAATAAAGCCCTGGCGGTGCGTGGTCAATGGGAGGCGGTGAATGAGGTTGAGGACGAGCAGCAGCAGCAGCATCGGCGGCGTCGACGGCGCCTGCGTCAGCGCCTCTCATACTTGGCCGGCACCGAGAGCCTGGTGCGGACTCCACCGCCAGCTCCCGACGATGCATTCCCCTTGGTCCGCTCCGAGGTGGAGCGGCGTCGGGCGACCAAGCGCTTGCTGCTGCTGCTGCTGCTGTTGTTCACGTCGCTGGTTGCTGGCAGTGTGTGGTTATTGCTTTTGTTGCGGTTCGTTCCTGTCCCATTTCCGGTTCCTGCTCCGGCGCTACTGTCGCTGTAGCGCTGCCGCTTGGTGAGCGCTGCTGTGCTATCTGCATAAGTTTCCAAAAGGATTTCGATTAATAGGAGCCCAGGGGGATATTCGATTCAAGTTACTATTCTTCAATTCAAATTGCCCACACAATTGTCGTCCACTGGGATTGCAAGGCCACTAATGCCCAGGGGACTAACGACATCACCACCATAACGTTCATCATCAACACCAACATCAACAGCATTATCGCTGTGGGCCACCACTTCGGGCACATCCGCCGCCTGCTCCACATCATCTGCCAAGGACCGCGCGTTCACAATTGAGCAAGAAAGATAATTCAGGGAAGATCCAAAACAAAGAGAAAGAGAAACCACATCCGAGGTTGGACGTCGTGTCACATAAATTTTGATCAAAATTTTGAAGAATTTTGTGTGTGGTGGCTTTCATCGTGAACTCATGACGATGGATAGATGCTTAGTGGAGGTGGTGGGCAAATGTACATATGAGATGCATGTACCGATTGATTTCAAATTTGTTTTTAGTAAAGTTATTTTTAAATATTTGAAACAATTAAAAGGCATTCGAATTAACTCTTAATTTTTTTTTGCGATGGTGATTTAAAGCTTATTAGTATTTAACACTGTTCACAGGGGATACTTTAAGGAAATGAGTTCATTGTTAATATAGAATAGATTTCACTTTAACTTCCATGTATAAAATACGGTTTAAAAATTAACTTGTTCTGTGCAGCTCTGAAAAATAGCTTATAATTTTTGCTTTGCAGTAAACGAAAGTGTTAAAATTAATTATTGAAAAAAGCGGTTAGCTAAATAAAATTGTCTTTTTTTCCATAGGGGCAAACGCTTATTATCGTACAAAATACCGGAAATATTTTAAATTATAAATCAATATTATGTTTGATATATAATTCGTGCCACAGAAGTGCCTCATCTTATTTCAACTCAAAAATGTAAACGGCTTACCAAAAATCAACATTTATAAATTTTAGATAAAACACAAATAAGGTTTAAGAGCATTTGTTAATATATCGTCGATGATATCGATATTTAAAGTTCTGATATATCGCAATTAATGCTAATTTCAATAAAATATTTTAGTCGATTACATTTATAACATGAGCTTTCAAGTTTATAATAAAACTTAACAAAATAGAGACTGATAACATCGATTTAATCAAGTTTTTTTCCATATAATAAAACGTTAAAAAGCCAAATCAAAATTTAAATTCTTCAGCAAATTTTAAACCTAAAAAACATATTCAAAGTCATAGTTAAATGAGTTACTTTCTTAGAAGACTATTTCCGCTTTAAATTATTAATTCAAATTTAAGAATCCTTTCATTACATTTTTTTTATGGTCTGTCTCACAGATATAATATAATACTTCAATGTACATTTTTGGACACATTTTTGATTTCAATGGATTTCAAAATCTTAACTTAAGGCACCATATTTCATTATTATCATCTTCCAGCTTTGCCTGTGATATTGTCATTAATTAAAACAAGAGTAACTATTGGGATTAATAGAATCAAGTGAACCAAAACCCGCAAGTGCTAACCCTCTGTAAATGTGCGGTAAAGATCTTGAGAGAGCGTGAGACCCGTTCTAGCCTTGTTAGTGACGAAGCATAATGACTGCGATGGAGGAGATGAAGCTGGGATGCTCAACTAGTGTAGTTCCTGTCAGGCGATGCAGCACTTACCTTTGGCGCTAAGCTTGCGCTTCGAAACAGGTGCGGAGGCAGTACGAGACTCTGTAGCTCCGGTGAGTCGGTTTCCGCCGACACTGCGCTTCACACCCGGATCGGAGCGTCGCTCTCTTGTGTTGGCCAGGGTGGGTAGCGGCTGGTCGGCGCTCTTCTTGGCCACGTTCTTGCTGTTGTTGTTTCCATTTTCGTTAGCTTTACCCTGAGCTGCAGCTGCTGCGCCGGCGGCTGCACTGGTCCGCTTCAGATGAGCCGGCATCCGCTTGGGCGGCTGCATGGCACTCGAGCTTGCTGAGCTGTTAGACGACGTGGAGGCGGTGGCAGTGGCGGAGGCGGAGGAGGTAGCTCCGGTGTCTGCCGGCGGAGCAGACTTTTGCGGTGATTTGTGGGCTTTGGGATCCTCTTGCTTCTTGTGCATCCCAACGTCCAGCCAGAACTTGAGCTGGGCTTCGCGTTGACGCTGCATCAGTTCCTGCCCGGCGCCATACTTGCTCAGCAGCCCCTGCAGCTTCTGGACTGTTTTGTAGACGGTCTCGGCCGCAATCAGGCCGTAATCGAACAGCGAGCACATATGCAGGATGAAGTTGCGATAGAGATTCTTGCGCACAATCTCATGGCCTTTGGCATCGAGGAACATCTCGCAAGCCAACGGCAGCTGGCAGTCGCCAACGAATCCGTGACGCATCACGTGCAAGTTCCACAGCTTCATCAGCTCCTTCTCGCCCTCGTTGACGTCGGAGAATTCATCGATCATCTGGATGGTCTTTTGGCGCAGCCACAGCGGATCGCTCTCGCCCTCCGAGTCGATGTCCAGCTCCTTGGGATGCACTGGCAGGCAGGTCTCTGTGTGGTGATAGAGCCTGACGCCGAGTATTTGATTCTGATTAGTACCATGTGCCATGTTCTGTAAGTCAACGACCACTCACCTGTTGTGGCCCGTTATGTAAGAACGCTGATTGCTGATCTCGTCCTCGTCCAGCTCCAGGAACTCGTCCAGGCAGGTCTTCTGGCGCCGTGGCCGACACACCATCAGGCTGGTGACCGAAGTACGTCGCACCGGGCCGCATGTGCGGGCAAAGGATGATCCCGACGGTCCGGCCAAATCGTACGGCGAACCGGCATACGAACCATCGTAGCCATCATTGATGGTCACGTCGATTCGCGCCCCGCTCCCTGCCGGCTGATATGTGAAGTTGAAGCGGGCGTGGCACAGCTTCAAGTGCTTCAGCAGTGCGTACAGCCGAAGGCAGTCTAGTCCGCACCACGGGCAATTCAGCTCCTGGGTGTACTCGGTCTGCTGGCGCGTATTGTTGCTGTACATGAAATTGTACACAATCTGAATGTGTTCCGGCGTCGATTTGATCAGGCTGTTGCTTCCGCCACTGCCGGCACCGTTCTTCAATGCGCTGCAGTTATTGTTGTTGCTATAGTTGTTGTTGTTGTGATTCATCTCGGCGGCTGGATCCAAAGGCTGGACATAACGTTGCAGCTCCGGAGCCGAAATGATCTCCGGCAGCTGCTCGTTCGAGAGCGTCAAATGGAACTTGAGCATTGGACTCTGCTGATAGACATCGTAGGTCAGCGAGAGCGGAATGTAGCTGTCGGGCATTGTTTCCCAGGTGCATTTCTTTGGTGAGAAGGACTTGATGCTGGTCGAGTTCAAGGGCTGCAGCATAGCCTCGTATTCGCCCTCGGTGATGAAGCCGCTGGATTTCTCGTACAGTATCAGCTCGGAGCCGAACATCTTCTCGTTGCGACGCGACCTCTTGTTGGGGGGTGTTTCTGCGCAGGCAATAAAAAAGATATTAGCCGTCTCAGGGTTAACCTCAGTGATTCACACTCACCTGCATTCTCGTCGTTGCACGAGCTCGGCGCCAGCACCTTGATGCGGAAGAGCAGTTTGTACAAGGTGTGCTGCTCCCCCATTGGTCGCATCGTCTGCAACGGTATGCTGATGGTAGCGTGCTCCCCAATGCTATCCTTCGGATTGTACACGATCTGCGAGCTCTTGCTGAGCAGCTCCTGGAAGTCCAAAGTGCTGTCCTTGCGCTTGCTGCGGGTAATCTTGTACAGCGTCGTCTCCACGCACACCGACTCCCCCGCCTCGCAGAGCAGCTGCTCCTGCAGCATATCGTCGCCGCCGCCATCGGCCGTTGCGACCTTCAGTTTCTCGTGCAGAGAATCGTAGATGATATGCAGGTAGTTTTGGGTGACGGCCTCGGACTTCTGAATAATGCTGTCCAGCATGGAGTCGACCTGGAAGCTGGCCCGCTTCTTGTTATTTCGCGACATTCGCTCCTTCATGTAGCTAAGCGTGCGATTCAGGAAGATGGGCTGCGGACGACACAGAGCATAAATTATTTCTAGGACGTTGAGCCGCTGCTGTCTACTACTCACGTTTGTCTCGTGCCGATTGCGTAGGTAGCGATAGATCTGAGTGGGCTCTGAAAGCAGAACAAAATCATTAGGGATGTGCGGGTTAATCCCCGCCGACCCACACCCAGGAAATTCCGTCTGCCTACTTACTTTCGAACGCCTGCAAAAAGAGTTCCTGCTCCTGCTGGTGTCCATTGAGTTTGACCTGGCCCTCGGCCGTCGCCGGCGGTACAGTAGTACCTGCAGTTGCAGTGGCAGTGGCCGCGGCCGTTGCGGCATCCGACGCTCCGTTGGACATGCCATTCAGGCCATTGGCTGCACCGCCATCTGCATTATTGTCTTTCTCGCGTTTTTTCGCTGGAGCCATTGTGTGCCTGTGTTGGCAAGGGGAGGGTGGGGGCGGCGGCAGTTGACGGTCGACGGATCACAATTACTACCGCTTACACACGCGCACACGCACTGTATCCACGTTTGCAATTAATTCAAACACATTCTCCCCTTCGCAGAGTCCATTTAGAGTCGGTTTTTGTTATTTTTCCGCGCCGCTTTGTGTATTTTTGCCGTCTTCCTTTTCGGCGCGAAACCTTTTGCTTTTGTCTCAGCGTTATTATAGGCGCGGTGGAACGCTACGACTGCATGATGGCCTCGGCCGAATGAATATTTAGCCACAACTTGACTAGATTATGCAAAAAGGTATGCCGCGGGTTAATTGCATACGTTTGACGCGTTTCGTATGTTTTTAAGACACTTGTAATTGCTGGTTAACAGAGCGAAGCGCTTGTGTACATGATTCTGTGATTGTTGATTATCATTATCATGCCGAATGCAATTATTAAGCCGTCTTCTTCTTGACTTCTTCATACAACTATTTACGTTTACCAACACTAATTTGAATGATGTATGAGGAAAGTCAACATAAAATTAACGCTTGGAAAACACATGTTGCAAGACTGAAATATTAATAGTTTAAAGTTGAAAAACAACAAAATATATAATGGCCTTGTTATTGTTTATGTGTCGATTGACTGCCAAACAGCTGTTTGGTTTCAGTGCTGTAAAAGAAGCCAATCTATCGAAACTCTCAAAGATAGGCACGGCCACTCTGCTCAGTTCTCACATGCATTTTCCCGAAATTTGCTAAAATTGTTAACAACCGGTAAAACAACTGCTCGAAACTAGGT
Source organism: Drosophila mayri (assembly GCA_008042485.1). Taxonomy (NCBI): domain Eukaryota; kingdom Metazoa; phylum Arthropoda; class Insecta; order Diptera; family Drosophilidae; genus Drosophila; species Drosophila mayri. The sequence continues at coordinate 15,124 of VNJN01010282.1, read as the reverse complement.
AAAATTCACCGCGATCGCCTGCAGCCAATCAATCGAAATGGACAAGAACAGCGCAGCATTGTACAAAAAGATGCAGGCCGAGGTTGAGTCATACCAGAACCTGCAAAAATGTGAGTAAACTGGAGGACACCATCTGCTCATTGAATTTAATATATATGTTCGTAACGTATTTTGTTCGTCTTCCTGGGCAGCCTGCGTCAAGATGGTCAAGCAGCGGGCTCTGCTGGAGAGCCAGCTGAACGAGAACGAGTGCGTGCTGGAGGAACTGAACCTGCTGGGACCGGACAACAAGGTGTACAAGCTGTTCGGTCCGGTTTTGGTCAAGCAGGAGCTGGAGGACTCCCGCCAGAACGTTGGCAAGCGCATCGAATACATCTCCAAGGAACTGAAAAGCTCCAGCGACACCCTCGAGAACATGTGAGTGTCTCCTGGCTGGAAAACATTCGGTATAAATGACTCGTCTCGGTTTGTCTCTATTGCAGGGAGAAGGACATGCTGAAACACCGCGAAGCGGTGGCCAAGTACCAGCAGCAGTGGCAGGTGGCTGCAGCAATGAAGTAAACTTCTGGGCACGCACAAAATTAACTTATTACTTATTCTTGGATAGCTGCATGGCATTTAATAACTCACTTGGCGCGACCTTTTCATCGTGAAAACAATAAAATGGTACATTCTTTCAATATGAGAAAACCACCTTGCAATCTCAGTTTTTTTTAAAGCTTTAAAGCTTTAATATATTAAAATAAGTAGACTTTTGGTTTTAGAACCTGAAAAAAGAAATGCCCTTTCGAAATCGGTCAAATTTGTCGCATGGCTAGACCTGGCTTTAAAAAGGCTGACGCAGCCTCTCTGTTGGTATTTACACACTGGACAAATGCTGCCACACTGCGTATATACGACCTACGAGAATTGCCACGAAGAACAGAATTTATTTGCTGACAAACTTTACACGAACTCCAACGCCGCAAAAGCCAGTGACAGGTTAAGGAACAGAGGTTGTTGACCCAAGCGAACGATGGGCTCGAGTCACAGTATCCACGTCCCCGGCGGTGGCACCGAAGGTAAAATATCCCCGTAGCCGATTTCTCGGACCACGTAAACCTTGCGTTCGGTGTCCAATCAGAAGAGACGAAAACACCCTCACCTGTTCCCCCAATGTAAATAGAAAACATGACTACAGTTAAATGAGGTCTTCCACAGGCTACCACGTACTCAAGGTGCAGGACAACTCGCCCGGACAGAAGGCCGGGTTGGAGGCCTTCTTTGACTTCATCGTGGCGATTGCCGGCACCCGTCTCGACCAGGACAATGACATGCTAAAGGAGTTGCTGCGCCAAAACGTCGACAAGCCGGTGCGCCTCACCGTTTACTCCAGCAAGACGCAGACGGTGCGCGAACTGACCCTCACGCCCAGCAACAGTTGGGGCGGCCAGGGCCTGCTCGGCGTCAGCATCCGGTTCTGCTCCTTCGAGGGGGCCAACGAGAGCGTGTGGCACATCCTCGAGGTGCATCCGAATTCTCCGGCCGAGCTGGCCGGCTTGCGAGCCTACAGCGACTATGTGATCGGTGCAGATGCCATTCGCCACGAGAACGACGATCTGTTTACGCTGATTGAAACGCACGAGCAGCAGCCGCTGAAGATGTACGTCTACAATTTGGACGATGACGCTTGCCGCGAAGTAACGATCAAGCCGAACACTGCCTGGGGCGGCGAGGGAGCTCTTGGCTGCGGCATTGGCTTCGGCTATCTACACCGAATCCCAGTTCAGGCGGCCCCTGTTGCTGGCGGAGGCGTCGGCCCTGCTCCCACTGCCTCTGAGGCGGTTGCTCCCCTGCTGACCGCGGGCGGAGTGCCTTCAGCTGGCGCCCCGGTGTCTGCGACTGCGGCTGGGTCTGCTGTTGTCTCACCAACGCTGCCTTACATACCGCCGCTGGCCAACACTTTTGGGTCGACAAATGCGGAAATCAGGCCACCAACCATAGAACCACCGGCCCAAAGCCTGTTCAAGACCTACTTCAACCCGGACGAAGCCACAGATGCCCTCACTGCGGCCCTGGAGACGCAGGCCAATATTGCTGAGCCAGCTCCAGTTGCCACACCTGCTCCTTCTGCAGCTCTGGGCACTGACGTGGCTTTAACTCCGGTTCAAGCGGCACCCCCAGCTCCGGCTCCGGCTCAGCCCTTGCCGCCGCCGGCTAACATCTTTATACCTGGTGTTTTTGATCCCAACACACAACTCAACGCAACTGTCGGTGGCATTCCCGCAGCCCAGCTGCCCTTTCCACAGGCTACGGCAGCACCGGCGGCTGTGCCCATGTTCTCTGCACCGCAGCAAGCTTATATGTCGGCTCCATCGGTTCTCTCCTATCCAGCCGGCGCGCAGACAGTACCCTCGTATCCGCAGGTGCAGCCCTCCATGGGCGGACTGTTTCCCACGCAGCCAACGCCGTTGCCCCCGCAGATGGTCCACGTTTTCACGCCATCGGTACCACCGCCCGCGACTGCTCCAGCGGTGGACAGCGAACCGTCGATGCCGGCAACCAGCCAGCCAGCCGGAAACTGAGAGACTTGGATTCGGCTGCTAAACTGGACGAATTGACGTTAGGCTTTTATCTGTATCTGTGTCTGCGAGTATCATCCGATTCATTTGTATGATTGCGATAGCGAAAATCAAATGTCTGCAAGAGCTGCATGCAAAGATGTGTACATTGCATTCATAACAATAATCTAAATTAAATATTATAATAAATAAATAAAAATATAAATGTATTTAAGGCTTTTATATGTAAGTGCTTGACTTTATTATTGATTGGTTTTGCCAACGAGTTTACTCAGCTGTGCCTTTAGTTTAAAGATAAAGAAGAAATGCTCAGCTAGTCTTAAAAACAAATGCGATTATTTACATCTAATTTAAACTATAAAGGACATTTCGGCAGACTCATTTTATAAACATTTAGGAATGCTGCGTACATACCGGAAAGATCCTTCGCCATCATTCGCTTTACATGGAATGTTTTTCTTTTTGAATTGCCAGTTTTTCTTCCTTCACGTACTCCCATTTCGGATACACTCTGGTTTTGAAAAACTCTAAGGCTTTAATCCTGCAATGAATTAATATATATATTACGTACCAAGGACATTAAAATGATTTATACCAATATCTCTTAATCATATCTTGAAGTATAGCTTTTATTTCAATACGAGTCACACCAAAATCTCTCATGGCGACCGGTGTGTCTGGGCGGTGTGTTCGGGGCGACTGTTCCACTTGCACCACCGGTCAAACAAGCCAGCTCCAGCTCTTCCGGCAGTATAGCCCTAACTGGGGGCCACGAGGCCATCGATGTGTCTGGGCTTCAACCATGTCTTTACGGACAAAGTTCTTCTCTCGTTTCCAGCGAAAGCTCTTCAGATTAGTCTCCCGGACATCCATTTTGTGGCTTCAGACGTCCACACAAAGTACTTCCTTTTCATTGCGTTTATAAAAATATATTTGGTTTAACAAACCTTTTTTTTCGCGCCTACCACAGCTGACTTGGGTTTGTTTACATTTTCTGCAGTGTGACCACGCCACGAGTATTAAATTATTTAAAAAAATACTAGCCAGCTGGGGTTTTCTAGAAATTAAATAAAAATACCATTAAATTAATTTAAATATTCAAAATTTTATGAATTCAATAATAATTATTATAATGGTTTTCATTGTCATTCTGTATCCCATAGGCCACAATATCAGTTTTAATTTATTGTTGAAACATTAAATTTATTTAATTTATCCAAGTGATAAATATTATTTTTTGCTGAAAGAAGAATGTTTAAAATCTTTGTTAGATGGTTTTCGAAATAAGCCTCACCTCTTATTAAAAAAGCTTTTTGGATACCTTTGGCGATAATTTAAAGAGAAGCAAACGTATTAGAAAGCATAGATTGAAGGCACACGGTGTACAGTGAAACTTCTGCAACAAAAATATGTGCATAATAAAGCTTCCAAATTATTGACATGTATTAAGTGTTTTTAGAATGGAAATTAAGGTTTTGCTTTTAAGTGAAACGTTCCTACTAAAGCCTAAACTAAAACTATTTCATAAGCTTTAACTGAATCATATTGCAGACGAAAAACAAATAACATAAATTGAAATTATAAGGATTTGATCTGTAATTTGGCACTTATACCAGCATTTTATTTTATCGAAATAATAATTTTAAAACTAATCTTGCAGGCACCTGGTCTGAAAGTATGTCTCATCGACGAATCGGCAGAACTCGACCAGGTGCTTGAACTTCTGCACAGTCTGGGCCAGTGCCATGTTGGGCAGAATGGTGGTCAGGATGCTGAAGAGGTGCCCGAATGCAATGGCGTCCAGCTCGCAGGGTTGATCGCCGTAGAAGAAGGGTGTATCGGGGAACTCCTTGAGCTTATACTCCAGTGTCTCGCAACACTTGGCCACCTTCTCGATGACGTTCTCGATGTCCAGGTCGTCCCACTGGTAGACCTTCAGCAGCTTCAGGGCGTTCCGCCGCTTACCATAGTTTTGCATGTGGTTAAGGGGCCAGGGAAAGACGACTCCGTTTCTTGGCGCGGTCACCTCCTTGTATACCCGCTCGTTCTTGAAGCTGATGTACAGCTCGGCCATGGTAAAGATGTTCTCCACCAGCGATACGTAAGTGCGCATGTCTGCCTTCTCGTCCTCGTCCTGCCAGCTCCCAATGGCCATGTCCTTTTGTTCCACAAAGTTTACAATCGGCTCGAACTCGGCGAATATGAATGCGCCGGCCCTGATAAACGGCAACTTGGTCATCCTTCCACCGGGGGACATGTGCTCGGCGTTGGCGCAGGATCGGATGCCAAAGGGAAGGTTGCACATCTTCAGGTAGGCCTTCACCGCCAGGCAACTGGCGTTCTCCGGTAGCAGAATCTGCTCCGCCTCGTACGGCTGTTACAGAGAGGTTCAGGGAGACATATTATTTAGCGAACTGAGTTCCGTTTAGCGGGCACTCACCTGGTAGATAGTGGCGTCTTCGGGCCATGGTTCAGATGCCAGCTTATCGGCTGTGTTCAGTTGGCTCAAGTACTGTGTCATTTTCCAAAATTTCCATAAAAACAGGCCGATGAAGTAATAAACAGCTGTTGGCCAGTGTAGCAGACGCTGCACAAAGACAAAACACCGAACGATTCTCAACAAAATATACTAAGCTGAAAGGGAATATATCAGTATTTTTACAACTTGGCTTGGCCCCACTTAGATTTCTTTCTTGTTTCGCCGAGTGTTTTTCGTTGTATTTTGCTTTGTTTCAAAATTAGTCATAAAAAATATAAAAGCAAAGCGAGGAATCTGTGTAACCACCAGGCCACGTGACTCTCCTGAAAACTCACTGAAACTGTTCAATTTGAATATAACTTATTGGCACATTAAAAAGGTGAGTGCGCGTCGTTTCTGGATGGTGAGAGTGTGTGCGAGTGCTGCGTTCCCATGCATGCCGCGTAATTAATACGTGAACCTAAGCATAGTACTGGTACTTAGTATTATTAACAAATATTTGGTTATCTGTACGGGCCAAGGCACCACTCCCAAAAAATCGTACTTGCAAACAATGACGATTCATGTGCCGGTCTCAGTGTGTGGGCGTCTGTGTGTGTGTGTATGTGCGAGCTGGTGTGCGTGATTCATGCATACAATACATACATACGTCTGGGTCTTAACATTCTTCTTGCACATTTCTTTATCAAGACCAAAAAAAACTGGCATGGTTCGTTCATTTCCTTAAATTATCCCCACACTCTGGTCTGACGGGGGGTCGGCTCTTCGCCTCCTTCTCATTTGCTCTCGCTCTCTCTCTATCGCTTCCCCGAACTTTTGTTTGGAATTCGAAATTTCACTTCTTGGTCAAATTGTTCTTGAAATTACCTTTTCTCACTCAACCTTAATTATTCGGATTGTATTTATTGGCCCAAACTTTCGTTCGTTGTTAGTCTGGAAAATGTTTATTATTTTCGTTTTTTTCCCACTATTTTTATTTTTTGCTATTCCCGCTTCTACACGGAAACATAAGTTTATATATTTTTTAAAATATGTTATTTGGCTTTTTTTGTAGTTTATTAAATTGTAATTGAAATTGTTTAGAGACACCTTATCGATTTTAATATACATACATTTTTATTAGAATCGGAACCATAAGCATTAAATTACAATTACAATTTCAAAAACTTGTCTTTAATAAGCACTTTTTCTTTAAGCCAACATAATATAACTAAGGGTTTTCCACAAATTTTCAAAAATATTTAAAAGCAGAGGTATGGCGTTATGCATCTTATAGTGTCTGTGCTAATCATTTTGATCCTTTCCGTAGTGATTTCCGAACTACAAAAAAAGGAACAAATTTTATATTTTAGCCATATTTTTTCGGAATAGATTTTGTTGTTTTTCCTGTGTATTCCCCTGCTAGAAGTCCGTCTATATAGATACATTTTAATTATCTCGCAACAACCTGATGTCAAGTAATAACATTTCAATTTCATGTGTATAGCTTGTGCTGGCCGTGTATATAAAGCCAAATGTGGAGGATTGAGAATTATTATTGGGCCAACACTCGTTGAAAATGGACATAAGGCAACCAGCCGGCCGACGTGTATTTAGATAGTGAAAAACAAAGCAAGATAATAATAAAGGCTTCGGTGGGTGGGGCGATAGCGGGGGGTTTGTGCTTTTGTCGCCCGTTCTGTTCAATATTATTCAATGCCGATATCCGCCCTCTCTCCGTCTATCGCATGCTCTTGCCTTATCTGCCACAGTGGCTCGTCCGTATTTGGTTAGACCTTTTTATTTTTTTCCCCACTCTGGCCAGCTGCATGTTGCCCTTCCCCGCCGCCGCCATCAGCCCCATCTGCCAATCAACCCGTCAGTTCATCAATGCGTTAATAATTGAAATTTAATCAATATTATTGAACGTGCATATGAAGTGGCCAACGTTTGGTCGCAGCACAAATGATGTTACTGCTGCCAAAAAAGATGTCGATGTTAATGGAATGATAAGCTAATCAACTAGGGGATGTATCTTATTGAATAATTGGGGATTTGATTCTAAAAGCAGTATATCTTAAAATTGCTTTGGAAGCTCAATATCCCATTTTTGAAGCCTTTTTCTTATCATGAATCATCCATTTGTTATAGTTCACAGAATAATTTGGACAATTCAGATTATTTCCAAAGCCATGGCAATTTTAAGTAAGCGCTCTTTAACCAGGCTACTTAGATTATTTCACAACAAGTAGTTTTCCAATCGTCACTTGGCCGAACTTGAAAAGATTTGGTCTAACTTACGGTCAAGTTTTAATGTGGGCCTATAAAAAATGGTTAATCCTCTAATTTACGCCTAAAAACAAGTTAAGTTTTAATTAATTTATTCTTCTATTTAAACAAAAAATTAGGCCAAAATGTGGGGTAACCCCTTTCTACTCAGTAGAATCTACTGCCATAATTATAGAAAAAGAATTCACATTTTCAAGCCATATTTGTGTAATAAAAACGTAAATTTTCAAATGTTATTCGTTGAACTGGCTTAGCGTGTTTTAGTATTTCAGGAATATCTTTATCGGATCTGGCGCCTTGCAAACACCCATTAATTTTGTATGGAGGCTGTTATATAGAAAAACATGCACATATATAAAACAATATCATTATCGTCAACATGTTACTCACACTCCTAAAAATATGCCTATGACCCATATGCTTCTTAAAGAGAGACTGAAAGCGAGTGAGAAATACTAAACAAAATCTCGAGCAACATATAAAACAATAGCATCGACAGCAATTAAGACGGTGCCTCACATTTAAATGTAATTGATTGATAAATAAACAATTCCACTTGGACAGTTCTAGGTTAGAAGCCATGGCCGAAACAGAGACGAAGACCCACCCCGACCATCACGATGAGGATGTGCACGATGCCAACTACCAGGCGCCGCCGGAGAAGACCATCGAGGAGATAATGGCCGCCGATCAGGAGGACGAGAGTCTGCGACGATATAAAGAGGCCCTTTTGGGCGCAGCTCAGACCGAAAAGATTGTCGTTGGTAAGACGAAATTGTTTTGCATTTAAAATTAAAATGTTCTTTAATGTTTGACGCTTATTTGCAAGAACCCAATGATCCGCGAAAGGTGATTGTGAAGAAACTGGCACTCGTTGTAGAGGGCCGCGATGATATGGAATTGGATCTTACCGGTGACCTAAGTCAGCTGAAAAAGCAGGTAATTATAAACAGATAAACCTTTTGCACAGCCATTAACTTGTCTTTCAATTGTTGGCAGCTTTTTGTGATCAAAGAAGGTGTTCAGTACAAGGTGCGCATTGATTTTATTGTGCAACGTGAAATTGTCCATGGCCTTAAGTATGTGCAAAAGACTTCTCGTTTGGGTGTGAACGGTAAGTGTGTTTATTTATTTATTTGATATTGTTAGTATTCCCCTTAGTTTAATGTCAAATATTGATCAGTTAAAATACGGTTTATTTTGTAATAAATCAAAATCCTTAAAGGCTTAATTTTACTTTAATTTTGAAAAAGATTTTTGTTTCTGAAATGATTTAATAATTAGTAGATTTAAGTGTATTAAGAGATAAAACATTTTAATACATTTAATCGGATTCTAATTTCGATTTACCGAAATTGTATTGATATATCTGGCTTAAGTCGATATTCTATTAGATATTCTGTTTGCTATATTGGACTATATTATCCGAAAAAGAGAGCAAAACATTTATTAATATCTTGTATATTAATTAACGTAAATAAATATATATTTGTTCAAAATGTATAATAAATATTTAGATGTTTGATTAAATTTACACTAAAAATTGCATTATATTAAAGTCTTTCTAGTTTTTATATATTTTTTGAACATTTACTCGATATAACCCCTAATTAAGACCTCCATAAATCAGGTATTTGTGTTTAGGTCGGTGCCCGCACTTTTGAGACTTCTCTTTTTCAGTAGCTGCAACATGCAAATGTGCAGTTTTTGTCTTTAGTTCTCGGTTGTTGCTTAAAGAGTAGTCACATTCTGGGCTGAGATCGTAATGGGGAGCGCTAGTTTCAATGGCACTACATTTTTGTACGGATTTTGTGGTCTTGTTTATATTGTGTTTTTAACATTTGCAATATTAACGATAGTCATGTGTTGAGAATAAAATAATTTGTTAATGTCCTATTATTATCGTCTCCAATGCCAAACATTTATTTCGGTTAATTTATTTTACGTGGATTTAAGTTGTGGGTAAGATTGCGGCAGAAAGCCCCCAATGCAATATACACTCAGAATAACCAGATATTTTTCATCTCTTTATTTAGTCGATAAAATGAAGCATATGGTTGGATCCTATCCCCCGAAAAAGGAAATTCAATTCTATCTGACGCCCGCCGAGGAGGCGCCCTCTGGTACATTCTCCCGCGGCACCTACTCGGTCAGTTCGGTCTTTACGGATGACGACAAGCATATACACCTGGAGTGGGACTGGACCTTTGAGATTAAAAAGGACTGGGCCTAAGGAGTATAATACCAGATGCACACATACACACACAAAACACACACACCCCATACATACGCTTTTTGTTTTCCCCAAAACATGTCTTGTAAATGAGTTGATTTTTGTTCCAAAAGGGTGTAAGCAAGAGTTTCCAAAATATGCAATCGATCGATCGTCAAGTATTTTTGTTAATGGTATTAAATTGTAACTATTTTTGTAACTAAAGTGTAATGAAAAGCCATGATAAGTATTTTTGATACCCAATGCTAATTGAATGTGTGTATATGCAGAGCACTACTCGCCAATGTCCGTTGATCATTCGAGTCAAAGCCAAGTCAGGTCACTGGGCCAGTCAGTCATTCGTTTGTTTGGCCTCAAATGCCATTGCCTATGTTAAACATACATTTTCAAACAGATAATTAACGGAGTAATGAACTTTAAGTTGTATGCATTTCGCTATGTATTTAAATTAATGAAAGTCACAGTGTTTATGTTAAATGTAAGCTCAAGTCCCCGAACTAAAGGAAACAATACCCAAAGATGATTTCCCCACTGTAGTCCAGCATCCCTCTAATCAAGCAATTCGAAGAACTGTTAAACGTAATTAAAGCTGATACTTTATAATGCATTTGATATCTGTAAAGCGTCAAAAACACTGAAGTCTACATTATTCTAACTAAAAACTATCTCTGTGTATTTTATGTGTAAAAGTTATGCGAATGCTGATTGAATGCAACCGAAGAGCAATAAATAATAAAATATACATATTTTAAAACAAAAACTGTTACGATTTTTCATTTGGAGATGGTTTTTTATGAGTTTTAAATGTATTTTCGGGATGCCTTTGCATTGTGGTTCACCAAGGCGAAGACAATTAACGCCTTTCTACACTTGAGCCATTATCAGTTGACGTTGGCAAGGGGTAAACGTCATAAATTGTTGGCGGCAAAGACCCAGAGAACAGCAGATATTAGTCATGCGCGTACCTCGTACTAAGTCTGCGAGAGGGAGGCAAATTCTCTGTTTACATTTGGTTCAGTCAACATGTTGCTGGGCCTGTTGCACTCAAGCTCCCTCAACTTGTTGCCCCACATGGGGAGCCTTACTTCAATGCAGAAAATAATAACCACATTAAGTATTCCAACGCACATTTGTCTTGAAAACGCGAATAATAACTGAATGAATAAGTAAATTGCTTGTTTGGAAATTGTGTCGGTTGCCAGCAGCAAAATCGCGAAATGTAAGAAAAACAACAACAAGATTATTTTTGGGGGATAACCCGAGGCATTCAGGTGGTTGGGTCTTCTTTGAGCCTGTCATATCCCGAGATATATTACGCTGAAAAATAAGAACAATGTTTATATGTTGTTTTTTTTTTTATTTGGGGTGAAAACAATTAGAAACCTTGCCTTCCTTTAAGAACAATAAGAAATCCGAAATATCCTTGTCCGAATTGTGGTTCAATAAAGTAATTAAAAAAGGCCTGAAAAAATATCATGAGAAATGTGTAAAGGGATAATAGCTTAATGTCCTTAAATCCCTTATTTAGAATTATTTATTCATTAAAAGAAATAAATAATGATTTTATTGGTAAATTAGTCAGTATCCTTGGGAATTATCTTAATTTAACCTTTGTAAGTTAAACAATTTGTACAATCTAGTCTCATGAGCTAGTATCAGGAAGCAAAGCCATCTTAGAATTATAGTAAGCTAGAAAATAGTCTTTTGTCAAAATAGACACACTTTTAATATAAACTCTCACCTGAAATCCGCAAAATTCAAGTACTTTAAATACTTTCCGGTGAAATCACAATGTCAGATACCCGCTCGAGTTGCATAGAAAACCTGACTACGGCATAAATGCACGGGATCAAAGCAACTATGTAGGTATGTAATTGAGGTGAGGATCATACTTATAATTATTTAACGTGTTCATTAGATTACCTGCGGAAATTGCTATTATGCTGTCATAAATATAAGTCTTAGACAGTCCTCCGATTCGTCTGATAGATATTCCCAAGCCCCAAAGAATTGCAGGTATTATTAACCAGATCCAAGCCCAGAGGTAAATGCGTATCTCCTGCAAACGAACTTAGTCGGATTGACTAGTATCCGAGGAAAGCGAAAATGAAAATCGTACCCTACCTGCTCCATACAAGAGGGAAAGCGTAGCTGCGAATCCAAAGATCACATACACCAGTTGGATATATATTTTTAAAATCACGGCTGTGACATGGTGAAACGTATATCTATATATGGCGATCCAATTTTGTTAACTCTAATACTTACTGAAGAAGAATATAAAAAAGAAACTAATTAAACAGGTTATGCTGATTGCAATGCAGACGCTTCTACGATCGCACATTTTCCACATTTATGTATGTATATCCATATGAATCTGACTTTTGTATTTATGTATTATAAAAGCTTGCTTGATATTGTTTTCCAATTTATTTACTGGGATACTTTGAGGTTTAAAAAGAAACTCAAATGTGAAAAGTTTCAATACAATTTTAATAAAACGAATTGGGAAGAAAAGCCCAGTAAGTTGAATGTTGGTCGTTTATTTAAGAAAACTGATAACTAAGTGAGCCTTTCGGCGTAATTCCTACAATTACTTGATTAAAAAATTATTTAATATCCTTTGTCTTAGCATAAGATAAATAATAATAATGTAATGTCAATCCATTGCGGCCATTCAATAAAATTTTACATTCATATTTGATTCAGGAGTTCAGCACCCGGAATCCAATAAAATTCCTGCTTTTCGTAACTTAAACTCTGTGAACTGCCAATGTCTGTGCATAAAGCATTTACGTCCATCGCTGTCCGTCGAGGATGTTTTGATTGACAGACGGTCTGTCGGATTATAGCCATTCAGCCAACGCACCCGCCCTTTCATTCCGAAAGTGGGTTGGGTGTCGTTGTGGCCTTTTTGCCGGCTGCTGCCGATTGTCCACCTCCTCCTTTATGGTCCATTGCATCCGGCTGTAAGGTTCAATGAAATTTGCAGAAAAAATCCAACGAATGGAAAAACAATAGCTGCGAAAAGTGGGTATAATAAAGTAGAAATGAAATCAAAAGGGAAACGAGGAGCAACAGGCTAAGTGCACATATCCACATGCACACGCCGGAAATGCGACTGGCGACCATTTTGTCTATATGTGGGAACTGTGATGTCATTTGTTTATATAAATAAAATGAAATAAAAGGCAAAGGTGGAGTACTATTTATATAGGTTTGAATCGTTTGGGTTTCAGTTTCCATTATGAAATATAGTAAAGGGAAATATTGTTAAATTAAAGATCTTTGTATCTTTTAACTAGTTTACGATCATTTTATACTTTATATTTTTAAAATAACAAAACAATATAAAACCTATAAAAATATAAATATGAGAAATAATAGGGAGCTCTGCTTTGTCAAGCTATGTCTAGGATTCCACCTTTTGCACCCCAGCGTTTATCCTCAAAACTTTAACCTGCCACCAGAATATCCTTTTTAAAATTTTAATATATTTTCATTTAAATTGTCTTCTAAATTGCCACAAAGCAGTTGCTACTAATATTTAATAAAGGTTTTTGTCACATGTTGCCTTTTTCTTAAATTTCAATTAGTTTAATTTTGGTGCTGATAAATGGCCGCCTTTATTGGGGTTTCTACACCCCTAAGGATAAGTTTCGTTAAGCCTATTTAAACATAATTAAATCTACCAAAGATTTTAGGAACTTTTCGGTTTGGGCCAGACTCTAATTTCGTATGCGGGTCAGAAAACCAAACCATGTTGCGAAAGTTTTTTCTCGTTTGCAGCCAGGGGCGGCTACGTGGCGTATGATGAATTTTATTTAACGTTAGCTCGTGTAGCGCTTGCTCGTCTACAGATACTCTTGTTAGCGCCATCTGTGGGTGATGGAAATGTAAAGAAGGCGCAGGGCTGCTATGGTCGAAAAGGGTAGCATTGGCATGGTCGAATAGACGGGAGAGAGCAACAGCGGCATGTGTCAACGGTTCCCCTTTCTCCCACTTTCTCGTGGGGGTTACCGCCACTTTCCCGGCGTCATCGTCGTTCTTTCTCATTTGGGCCTTTGAGGTGAAAAGTCATTCATTTTGCTAAGTGCGCGAAACTAAGTCGAAGATAGTCGCGAAAGTGCCTAAGGGAAGTGCGTTGAGGCTGTTGAGCAGCCAAAGTAAGGTGAGCGGAGGCGAGGGGATGATAGATGGGTGAGTGAAGTATGTGGATCTTGCAGGGGACGAGAATATCTCTTGACGGCCCCGGGAGGAGAGGGGCGAGCCAAGTCAGAGCAGAGCGACGCCTAGGGAATAACCGCCGGCCAGCAGCGGATCAACTGAAGCGACCGGAAGCGGAGATCTATCCATAGAGGAGGGTATCGAAGAATAATAAATTCCTAACCTTTGGCCCCCCCATTGTGTGCAGCAGGCAGCCGACGGAAGTAGTCGAGCGAGCTCCCAAATTGCCGATCAGAGTGGCAATCGAGCTTTTGGGCTAGGCAGGGTAGGAGAGACACTGGCGGAGCGGCTCATTTAGTTTCGTTAAGACCGCCGCCGCCGAGTGACCGCCGCCGCCGAGTAAGCGCCCAGATTCGCCGCCGAGTGACTGTGGCAGACCGCCGCCGCGCTGACAACCAGTCGGAAAACGGTTGCTAGTTTTCCGAGGGGAAACGCTAAGGGAAAGAAACGCGAATTACGCAAGTGGCTCTAAATCAAAGCCCGAGGAAAAAAAGGGGGGAAAGAAAGAGCGGAGAAATTAGGTTAAGTTTGGGGAAAAAGTCCCATGAAAACCAAATAATTAGGGAAGAAAAAAAGTAATTTTATTTTAAGTAAGTAAAAAAAAATTGTTCGCGAATCGGACGGAAATATAGTTTAGGGAAGCGGAAGAGGCAGAAGAAATATGACGTAGCGCGAGCGAAGGCAGCCAGCTAATGATTTTCTTTCTCAGTGTTCGAATTTGTGTCCCCTTTGCGTTGTCCCCGTCTCAGTACATTTTTTTTGCCTGTGATTTTCTTTTCCCCTTTTCAGCTAGCATATCCCGAGGAAAGCGCTTTCACCGGCGGATGTAAGCTCAGGGTGAGTGTCGCTAATCAGCGAGAAATCAAAAAAATCTATTCTATCCCAAATAAAACTGAAAAGCAAAGAGAGAATAGAGGAAAATCTTGGTTAGAAAAAAAAGAATAATAAATAAAGAACATTGGAGTTTCATTTGAAAGACAAGGGAAGCAAGAGTTCGAATGCGAGAAAAGACGGATAATTAAATTAAAAGTCAAAAAGAAAATAAACATAAAAGTGGCAATGCCCATAAATTTTGATAAACAATTGTGCGCATCTAAATATTCGTCATTCATTTAGCGAAATCTAGTAATATTGAATTATAACTATTTGCCCAGATTAATTCCGCCCCAGACTTGTTTCGTGCCGTTTTGCTTATTTATTATGCTGAGCCAAAATAAGCTATAAACCATTCGTGTGTTTGTCAACTATATTTTTATGTTACATTTATTATTGTTTAAGTCTGTCTCTTAGGTTAAGAATGTCTTTATTTTATTCTAGCAACTAATAAATTTTATAATGTTTTAAAAACCCTATTTG
>VNJN01010273.1:5777-27897 GCA_008042485.1 Drosophila mayri | reverse complement strand
CTTTTCGCTCTACGCGGTTTAAACTGGGATGCTGACCAGAGATTACCCTCCTATTATAGTAGACTTCTCCTAATTAACTTACCCTCCTTAGCCAATCGTAGAACTATGCTAGGCATAACCTTCATTTATAACCTTATTAACGTTGACGTGGAAAGTACTGACTTGTTAGGCCATATCAATTTCCACGTCCCAAGTAGAAATACTAGATCGTACATACCCTTAGTTTTGAGCCATTGTAGAACGTCCTATGAACTGCATGATCGCTTTAGAGTACTGTGTGCAAGTTATAATGATTTGTCTTCCTAAACTAAAAACTTTAATCCTTACCCACTTAGATCGCATGCATGCAAACATTCAGGCAGCTCGCCGCTAGTTTATTTCCTCGTATTCTTTTCTATATTTTCAATCGCGTCCACTAATACCTAATCCTAATTGCCTGGTTTCATAAGGGCCACTTGAGTGTACTGACCGAAGTGCATCGACGTCCATATATAACCTTAAGTAGCATTACAAGTCAAGTCGATTTGGACCGTGTGAAACAGCGAATCTCATATCATCTACGATTATTTGTTTATGCAAATCATTAATATATATATATATATACTCCATAGGCCCGCAAATGTCTTCTTCAATGCGTTCCAAACTTCTAACTTATATTATTTATTGTATTAACTTTATACAGGGCACTTCCACATATGATTCCATATATGAACCTATAAATCCTCGTCCATCTGGAGATAATTTTTCAAGGGATTGTAGTAGTAATCTATATGGTTCATTTATTAGTGATTGCAATGCTCCAAATATTTCCGACACTTCCTTTGATTCAAATTTGCCAACTGAGGATTACACAGTCAGCAATACTACGTATCAAAATAAATTGAGTGGCAGCAATTATATTTCTGAGGACTCATCGATCGCAACACCACAAGAGTTTGAAAACTATGGTAAGAAATTCAAAAGATGCTTTTGTCTTAATTTTTTATTCATTTAAATAAATGGAACATTCATAACTCGTAGTATTCCTAATACTCTTTTCTACCAATGTTTATTAAATAAATACTAATAACGTAAATTATTAGGTAGGTGCGTCAAATGCAAGTTGCGCGTTTTGGGCGAAAGTAGTGGCTGCACTGCAATGGATCAAATCTATCACATTTTATGCTTTACATGCACCGAATGCCAAATCAATTTACAAGGCAAACCATTCTACGCTCTGGATGGCAAACCCTACTGTGAATATGATTACCTCCAGACCCTTGAAAAATGTTCCGTTTGCATGGAGCCCATTCTTGAGAGAATTCTAAGAGCCACCGGAAAGCCATACCATCCGCAGTGCTTCACTTGTGTTGTGTGTGGCAAAAGTTTGGATGGTTTACTTTTTACTGTCGACGCCACAAATCAAAACTATTGCATTACTGATTTTCACAAGTAAGTCATGAGTATTATTAATTCGTTACAGGAAAAATAATGGTTTTTATTACCAATAATAGAAAATTTGCCCCACGCTGCTGTGTCTGCAAACAACCAATTATGCCAGAAATTGGTCAAGAAGAAACCGTTCGAGTTGTGGCTTTAGACCGTAGTTTTCATCTTGAGTGCTATAAATGCGAGGTAAACCCAAGCTAAAATATATTTTGTATCCTCTTAAGGCATATTATTTAAAGTTTTAAAAACGCGACGGAAATACCTGTAGTTTTTTTATGGACGTTAATGCACTACGGTCAGTACACTCAAGTAGCCCTTATGAAACCAGGTACGTGCCTGTTTGGGTTAGGTATTAGTAGACGCGATGGACAATATAGAAAAGAATACGAGTAAATAAACTACCAACGTGCTGGCTGGGTGTTTGCTTGCATGCGCTCTATGTAGGTATGGATTAAGGTTTTTAGTTTAGGAAGACTATCAACATGTGCGATTAACGAATACAAGTCTTTATAACTTGCGCACAGTATTCTAAAGGGGTCATGCAGTTCATTGGAGGTTCTACAATTGCGCAAAACTAAGGGTATATAAGATCTAGTATTTCTACTCGGAACGTGGGAATTAAGTTGGCCTAACAAGTCAGTACTTTCCTCATCACCGTGAATAAGGCTATAAAGGTAATGCCTAAGCATAGTTCTACGATTGGCTA
Organism: Drosophila mayri; assembly: GCA_008042485.1. Classification (NCBI taxonomy): domain Eukaryota; kingdom Metazoa; phylum Arthropoda; class Insecta; order Diptera; family Drosophilidae; genus Drosophila; species Drosophila mayri. Next base: position 25,763 of record VNJN01010273.1, on the reverse strand, counting down.
AGGAGGGTTGTAGTAAGTAGGTAGTTGTTGACATGGAGAAATTACTAATCTACAATGGCTCTGCAAATTTGGAGTTTAAGGATGGCCGAAAGCTTAGAGATTCCTCTATAGTTATTGGCCTCAGATTTGTTACCTTTTTTGTGAAGAAGAATAATGAATGACTCCTCCCAAATAAGTGGAAAGTGCGAGGTTTCTAAGAATAAGGTAAACAAATTAAGAAGGGGAGAGCACAGGACATCGGCACCATACCTAAGCGCGCAGCCCGGTATCCCGTCGGGACCTGACAGATAAACTGGCTTAACACGATGAAGATCTAAAAGGAGAGAGCTTTCGTTTAGTATTAACAAAATCATAAAAGTTTAGGATCCTGAGAAAATTTTACTATGCAACGAGTCAAATAGTTTTTGTAATAGTACGGTGAAGTTTCAGCTAGCCAATATATAGTTAGAGAGGTCGCAAAGAGAACCGGTTTTTCAAAATTTCGTGTACAGCCTTGACTTTACATTTTTCAAGCGACTCAATTCTTTAGTAAACCAAGGTGGTTTATTTGAAACAATTGGATAGTATAACGGAACACATTCAGAGAACAATGAGTTCATCGCATTGTAAACAAGAAAGGAAGCTAAGGGAAGTTTGTATACTCTTGCAGAATTTAAAGAAAAAATTAAAACTGACATTATGAAATAATAATTAGTTGCCAAATCTCAATTTTGATGAAAATGGTTTGAAAAACGACTAAGTTATGGTATTTTTTTATTTTTCTGATTGTTCCTATGGAAGCTATAGGATATAGTCGACCGATTTTCACGAAATTAAAACAGTAATTCAGGAATAATAAAAAACTGCTAAATCTTAACTTTCATAAAAATATGTCGAAAACTGACAAAGTTAAAATTTTTTTTCTAAAAATTTTCTGATTGTTCCTAAGGCAGCTATATGATATAGTCGTCCGATCCGGCTCGTTCTGACATATATACGAGTAAGAGTATATAGAAGACTAAGTGCAAAGTTTCATTCAGAAAGCTTTAAAACGGAGGAACTAGTTTGCGTAGAAATGGGCAGACAGACATGGCTAGATCGACTCTGCTGTTGGTCGTGATCAGGAATGTATATACTTTATAGGGTCGAAAATGTCTCCTTCACTGCGTTGCAAACTTTTGACTGAAATTGTAATATCCTGCAAGGGTATCATCAGCCATGTCAGAGCACATGTTTAGATCAGACCAGTTAAAGTCAGAAATAAAATTATTCAGGTCGAAGTCAGACTTGCGAAAGCTGTAAACTTTTTTTGGCTGGTCTATCAGTTTTTTCATTTAAGATTTTTTTTTGCAAAAAATTAATTAAATAATAAGCCATTACTTAATCGCTTAAAAATATTGGAAAAATCAATTTTTGACAGAAATCAACTGTTATTAGATATGTTATGATGTATGTTTTCTTGATATATTATGTTAAAGTTTGAAATATCATGTAACAAGGATTTGCAATATTTATAGGATTGTGGACTTCTACTCTCATCCGAAGCTGAAGGCCGTGGATGTTATCCGCTCGATGATCATGTTCTCTGCAAAAGCTGTAATGCAAAACGGGTTCAAGTTTTGACCAAACGAATGACCTAGAAATACAATTGGACTATCGTACATATAATGTTCATATATATTTAACAGTTTATTATATTCACTATTTCATCCGCGAATTTATAGGTTCCGATGATGCCATCACCCATTAAAGGGTTCTTTCGATGATTGTCTAGAAGAGAAAAAAAGACAGCTCTAAAGAAACTTTTCCTTAATTTCTAAAAAAAGATTAAGAATAATTTATTATTATAATATTTATAATCACACATCTCAAATCAATAAATAAATTAATAATGTTTGGATACACTTTCACTGAAAATCCGTAAATTGTGACTTTGAATTTGTGACTGTGAATTTTGTTTTTTTATGACATTTGCTTATGTCATAAAAACATCTCACAACTAACCATCGATCAAAGCAAAAAACATAAAAGCTACATCCTGAAGTGAAACGATACTTACAGCTACTGTATTGCATTGCTCTTCTATAATTTTTGTTGGATTCTTGAATTATGATATGTATGTTTTTGACAAAGTCAATTTTATTGGTTTTACGCATACCTTGTAAAAATGAAGAATATGTATGTATCAACTTACGTACGTAAAATTATGCTACAGTTCCAGGATACTTTACATTTTGTCAGTGCACAGTGCGCAGAATCCAGGAACATCGGACTTTTTCGGTCTCGATGTTGTATATTCGAATACATATGAATGTGTATGGCCTTCATTTCCACGATGAAAATTCGACAGACAGAAAAAGCTTTTCCATTTGTCCCAATCAAAAGAAAGACTACAAGAAAATTGTGTTAGTAGTGAATTCGATTTTCGAGCAAACGGACGTTTTCTTAAAAATATTTCCGTGTGCGTTCTGCGTCTATAATCGTACGCGTCGAGAGTGTGTGTGTTCCCCTGGCTAACATACATATACATACATATTATATGTAGATATTTTTATTTGAATAACGGGAACGAGAACATTCATATATTTAGCGACAATTTTGTCATTCCAGAAAATACTATTAGGTACCATTTAGTTTATACATTTGTGAATATTGTCCAATGTACATATATATGCACATACATATATTATATGTATATACATATATGAAAATAAAAGATTTCTGGGTCGAAATATCAGAAAATTTCTATGTATTTACGTACATACACATATATTTATACATACATATTGATGTACAAAAATTAGTTTTCTCAATATTTAAAAAAAATAAAATATACTTTTATTATAGCATAAATTTGATTAGTCTACTTGTATATATTACTACATGCGTATTTTAATTATTTAAAGAAGAGTTATTCCCTTAAACATGTCCGAATAATATATGTACGAACATTCATATACATATGCATGTATATACATACATACATATATTAATGGCCTATGAAATTTTACGGGAAATCAGAAGTATAAAGTATGTTATAAAAAAACTTCTAATGAAACTGAAACTTCTTAATAGCCATTATAAATATAAAATTATTCCTAAAAATCCATTTAGTCATTTGCAACAAGTTCTGCTTAATGAATAGCATATCCTTGTTTTAAGGAAGGAAGCTTCGTACCAAAAGCTCCCTACATATATACATACATACATGGCTACATTTGTAAATGAAACTTGCGAAAGGATCCGTACCTACATACATACATATGTACCAAGATACGTACATGCAAAATACATACAATCACTACGCCCTGTACACTATTTAAGATTGCTGTCCATATTAAAAGAAACTTTATTCCAAAAAAGCACCTGTCGCTCTCTTCGGAATTTTATAATATATGTACATAAATGTTGTATGTTTCAATTAAGAAAACATACATACATATACATATATGTATTTACTTGACTATGTGAACATGAAAGAAAATCGGCAATAAAATGAATCTTAAGACCGTTAAATTATAGTGACGCACTGATTTATCAAGCTTTTGAACAATTTTTATACATATACGTATTTAAAGTTTTTTAACTATGCTCATTTATTTATTTACCTAAACTTGAAGTTCTGAAATTTTACAAAAGATATTTATTTATGTATAAACATATTATGTATATTATGTATATACATACATTACTTAGTAACAGTTAAAGCATATAAAGCTTGGTTTTCACAAACCTAGTATTTCAACTAAATTAAAATATATGGTAAAATTTAATGTCAAAATTTAAAAATGAATTAAAACTCCAAATAATATATATTTTTTAATGGCGTTAGCTCATTTTTATCATCTGCTCGAATTGAAAATCCTGCACGACGTTATGAGAAATGAACCAGAACCACATGCTACAAAAAAAAAAAAAAACAATATCTCTTTCAAAGCTTTGCCGACTAAACAAAAAATATTACATGCAAAAACAAAATGTAATAGAATAATCAAAAGCAAGTTTTAATTTTTTTTTTAAATTTTATGTACAGATGTAAACAATAAACTAAATATTACTTACATTAACCATACATGAATGTATGCAAGTACTTACATACATACATACATATGTATGTATGTATGTGTGTTTGTAAGTTTATTTTATTCTCTAAGAAAATTATAATATAAAAATATGTTTTCGATTTACAGTTGAACAACCTTATCTAAACCTACTAGAAGCCGGAATTTAAAAACCAATAACGGCAGCTTGTGAAGAAATAATTTAATTGTAACAAGAGAAACTTTTGTTGACGATTTTTGGTAAAATTTTTACATAGTCGCAATAGATTTTCTTAAGTGTGCCATCGCGATGGCTGCACCAGCAGCCTGTACGCGTTTTTCCGACAACTATGACATCAAGGAAGAGCTGGGAAAGTAAGTTGCATATAAATATCCAATATTTAAAAATTATGTAAACATAGTAACACATACATATGTATTTCCATTTCCATTGAATTTTTTATATTTTTTTTCAGGGGCGCATTTTCAATAGTTAAAAGATGTGTGCAGAAATCAACAGGATTTGAGTTTGCTGCAAAAATTATAAATACCAAAAAGTTGACAGCAAGAGGTAAGATATGTACATACATACATATGTATGTGTATATGTAGATACAGTATGACAGAATTTTGTACAGTATTTACCCTGCCGTATCAGTCATCAATGTTTAATCAACAATTCATCAACAGCCGAAGGGGTGTTGTTGATGAATCATGTCCTAGGCTGTCATCAACAACATTTCATCAACAATTAATCGATGAAATGTTGATTACATGTTGATGAATTGTTGATTAAATGTTGATGACATGTTGATTAAATGTTGATGACATGTTTATTAAATGTTGATTAAATGATGATGACATGTTGATTAAATGTTAATGACATGTTGATTAAATGTTGATGACATGTTGATTTCTATATAATCTCACTTATTTTTATATAATCCCACTGTTTCTAATATAATTCCACTGTTTTTCATCTAACTGCTCTAACACTAACACTAATTGCTACAAACTTTAAAACTATAAATTTAATTTTTAAACCATTTAACTTTAACTTTCACTTTTGCCATCTAAGATGTATTGCTCCCAACTTATTCAGAAGTTAAAACGCAACTGAGAGCGTCGATTCTGCCGACGTCGCAGTCGGCACGTTGATTATATGTTGATGACAGAGGCCTAGTGATGACAAGTGGTACTGCAGGGTAGATACACATACATACATACATACATACATATATATGTATATACATTTTAAATAGACAGGAAGAGGTTCCTCGAAGACTCAGAAGTGATTACAAATATCTATTTAAGAATTAAATGCTAAAATAGGGTAGAAATAAAAAACATAACTTTTTAAGTTTTAGTGCGAGCAAGATGGACATGCAATAATTGAAAATGTCACCGCCTTTCACAGTCTAACCAAATTAGTTTACAAAATGCCTTTTTTAAATCGACAAATCAAAACAGTTTCCAATCCGATTATGTACGTACATATGTACACATGTACTTTTTTATTAACATCGATGAAATTGGCCTATTAATACCGCAATGTTATTATTAGACCAATTTCATCGACGTTTCAACAACGCATAGTGTAAGATTTTGCCAATCAGAGCGCCTTTATTAAAAAAAAATATATATTTTTGGCGTCGATGCGCTTAAAGCTGCACTTTTAGAAATGTTCAACTACACTCATGGACATAATAATAGGTGTGTGTTTTCTTTCGTTTTTAACTTCTTATATCTAAGCCATCTTTTCTCCAATCTCAACAAATCGAAGCTTTTTGAGAACGTATATTAATTGCCTTTAAACCAAAGGCAAAAAAAATTTCAAAAAATCCTTAATTTTTAAGTAAATTAAATAAATCCTTAAAACCCCCCCATTTTGGCTGGTCATAATAATAGGTGTGCTAAGAGAAATGTTTAATAAAATGCATATTTCCCTCTTTTTTGTCTTGTTTTATATTAAACAAAGTGTCTGGCAGCTAATAGCCGGTATATCCGCCATTTTTGGCAGGACATTCTCTTTTTGTCTTGGCCTAAAGGACATTAACTGTCGACAAGTTCCAATTGGAATGTCATACCATGTCCTTTGGACAATATCCCTTTTTTGGGCAGAACGTCATTCCTATCTCTCCTTGACATTCACCCCCATAGATTCTAAACAGGATTGAGTTCCTGTGATTGACTTGGCCAGTCAATAACAGCCATATTTTGCTCTCGGAACTAATCCTTTTCTACTTGAGAGGCGTGTTTTGGGTCGTTATCCTGCTGGAACTTCCATAAAAGTGACATATTATCCTCGGCATATGATAGCAGCACCGTCTCCAATAGATCTTTGTAGACGAATGTGTCTGTTAATCATCTTATTGATGAGTCAAACGGACACCATATCATGAAAAGCAGCTCCATATCATTAGGCTTCCAACTCCATGTTCCACAGTTTTATATAAGGTCCTGGATGTGGAAATCACAAACCAAAGAAAATTTAAAATTTTTACTTTAAAGATAACGATTTTTAAAGTGGAACGTTAGAAATGCATGCAAACTCGCATTGGGCGGCATCAGTTGACAAAGTTTAGTCTTTTCAATTGCATCGCGTAATCAGTGAGTGCAGCCTAAAATTATTTTTATCATATTAATTGATCGATTCTTTATGTATTTTCAATAACAAAAATATTTTTTTTCTAACTCTAACATTTTTTTTTTTTATTCGAAATAATACCAAAAAGTAAGGTTTTTTATCATGTTTCACATTTTCAGTGAAAAAAATTTTATAATTCTATTCCATTCTATTACACCAAAACGTACACCATTTGCAGCAATTCATATAGAATCAGTTTAAAAAATAAAATCTTGCTCATATTTTGCACAAATGCCTTAAATTTGAAAATATGTGAAATAAACCGTGTTGAAGTTTTGGAGGTTTGAGCAAGGAACGTAAGCGAAATTCATGTGTAGAACAGTCAGTTATGGCGTTTGGCCATAACATTTGGTAATTTTATATTGCAATAACATATTTCAAAACTATACTTTGAATTTCCAAACAGATTTCGAAGATTTGCCAGAAGTTTAGAAATAATTCAAGTTTATAATGAAAACTTCGCGTGTACATACGAATGGTATTTTTATGGAGGTGCTACTGATATCAAACGATATAATTCTTTAAAATTTTTTAACACCACCGCACTGAGAGCTTTTAAAAAATGTGCCTTAATATCGATACGGTGAAAATAGCTCTGAACCGAATTCGAATCAAATAAGCTTGATGGATAAAAGTGCTGTAAAATTTTTTTTATAAAATGACATTGTTAAATTTTTTTTATTGAAAAAAAAAATCCCAAAAATGGAAACGTAATTTTTTTTTCTTTCTCAGTCAATTATGTTTAATATAAGCCACAGTTTTTAATGGTTCGACTTATAATCTTTAAGTTATTGCTAAAAACATGAGCCTATATCCAAAAACAAAAAAATTGTCTCCAAATTAAAAAACAGAATACTTTTTTTATTGTTAAAAATTACAAAAAAATATGAAATTGTTTAAAATTCTCTTAAAATTTTGTAAATATATTTTTTTAAATTTGTATGTTTTAAAATGCACTTTTCTTTAAATTTTGCCGCCCATGAAAATGCCACGCCCATTTCTTATATCCATCCAATTATTCGGGCTTTGGGGAATGTTCATTTCAAATTTAAAGTTGATATCTCAAAAAATACGAAAGTTATTGAATTAAGGCGCCCTAGATTGGCAAAATCTTACACTGAGCAACGTGCTGAGTTTTACTTAGCCGACGCTTAGCCACGTTAAAACGAACTCTCCCGATAACTAATTTTCTCTATTGTATTTTTCCAGTAATTTTCCTTGTCCCTAAGTCTATCGAATAATAAATTTCTTAATATTTTTAAGATTTTCAAAAATTGGAACGTGAAGCGAGGATCTGCAGAAAACTACATCATCCTAACATAGGTATGTAATGTTGTATTTATTATTGAATATTTATATTCTATTTATATATTATTTTTATATGTATAAGTATATTTATAAGGATATTGTATATAAATAACAAGAAAAACAATGTATTTTCAGTGCGTTTGCATGACAGCATTCAGGAGGAGAACTATCACTACCTCGTTTTCGATCTGTAAGCAAAATAACGTATATACTAATCTTTCTATTAAAATTATGTCGCAATGACTCTGACTATTGTTTACTGAGGTTCATACTCCATCCTTTGATTACACATTTAAACAAAAAGCTTTAGAACACCCTACTACCATGTATCCTTTTTATACTAAAATATTCAAATATTCCCAATATAATAATTTATTAGTTTATAACTGAAACAAAAGATAAAAACCTTGTAAAATTTAATTTAGCGGCTTGAAAAAAAAACTTGCATTTATAACAATTTATTTTATTTGTATATTTTTTTTCATTTTCTTTGTCTAATCAATATCAAACAAAATTTTACAGTGTAACTGGTGGCGAACTTTTCGAAGATATTGTTGCCCGCGAATTTTATTCAGAGGCTGATGCATCACATTGTATTCAACAAATATTGGAATCGGTCAATCACTGCCACCAAAATGGTGTGGTGCATCGTGATCTTAAGCCTGAGAATTTACTATTAGCTAGTAAGGCAAAGGGTGCAGCTGTGAAACTCGCTGACTTTGGTCTAGCCATTGAAGTCCAAGGCGATCATCAGGCATGGTTTGGATTTGCCGGCACCCCGGGCTATCTATCGCCGGAAGTATTGAAAAAAGAACCGTATGGCAAATCAGTAGATATATGGGCATGTGGTAAGCACTCTTTTTTAAATATTCCTATGCCTATAATAATATCCTATTTATAAAATCAGAGCTCCCAAAATATTCAGTAAAAAATATCTAAAAACAAGATGGACATACAGTCGGGCGTCCCGACAGTAGAATACCCTGTACCATTACAACGCGCGTGCCAAAATTATATGAAAGAAGGAGATAAGACAAAAAAAAAAAAACGGAAAGAAAGAGCAAGGTCGATAGCTCAGTGGGTAAAAATGCATATATGTTTTGTGTGTAAGCCAATGGTCCGAGTTCGATTCCTGCCGCAAGGGGTAAAATTTTTTTTTAGTTTTAAAAAATTAGAAGGTTTTTAAATACTATAAGTATTTTAATTTACAGGAATAAATTTAAAAAAAAATATTGTTAAAATTATAAAAAAAAGAACAAAATACTCGTCGCAGACGGGACTTGAACCCGTGACAATTTATTTTATTTGACATAAAAACATATCGGCTTGCCTGCAGCTTAGACAATTGCACCACGAACCAATTCGAAATAAGTAATCTTAATTTCATAAAAGTGTTAACATAACTAAAATGTATAATGAACGTTTTAATTTATTTGGAGCCCTCTGCCTGGGCTGCTCTTGTGTATAAATTAATAAGCCTATATCTCCGCTATTTATGGCACGATCGCAATGAAATTTAGGCAATATGTGTATTTTGGTAAAATACATACAGGTTTTAAATATGGTTCACACAACTTTATAAATTTGGGAGATATATTGTATTTTTCAAATAGCTCCACCAAAAAGAGGAGTATCAAAAATTGAAAACAAACTTGATCTGCGTGCAGATATAAGAAGTCTAAATCCCAAGTTTCGTGTCTCTAGCTCTTATAGTCTCTGAGATCTAGGCGTTCATACAGACAGACAGACAGACAGACAGACAGACAGACAGACAGACAGACAGACAGACAGACGGACGGACGGACGGACGGACGGACAGACGGACATGGCTATATCGACTCCTTTAGTGGTCATGACCAATATTTAGGTAACTTTTGGGGGTCTGACACGCCTCCTTCTGCCTGTTACAGAAAATTGCACTCGCACAAAACTATAATACCTTTGTACCTTTGGTACAGGGTATAATAAGGAAGAAATCTAATATCGAATGACCAACTTTGTACAATGTACCCTGATTTTCGCTTTCAAAGCTTTTCAAAAGCTAATAAAACCGAAACCTCGCGTATACCAAATGATGAAATTGGGCTTGAAAGAAAGCGCATTCTTTCCACATTATAATGAAATGTGCCAAACAAACCGTTTTTGGAACTTTGAACGCGATTGTCTGAAAATTGCTACGTGATGGAAACTTTTGGGTTTTCAACTAACAATACACAGACCGAGATCTTTTACATTCTGCAGGTTTTATTCTCCTTAATTTTTGTTGTCGACCTGTGTAATTTATTGTGAACAGAAAGATTTCGGATTTTGTCACTAAAGCTGCAAACAACAAAGAATTATTTGTGTTTTTAACCAAATGTGGTGCTAGAAAATGTTACGAATATCAGTAAGGACTCATGGAGAATCTAGTTTTTCGAAAACCATAGTCTACGATTGGTCGTCCTGCCAAATCGTTAATGAAATCTCTGAATAATGTGTCAGTGTCTTAATTGTATAATGAGCAGAGGTTCAACTGAGTTTCAATGCAGGAGAATCTTAACATAAATAGGTCAACGCAAAGTATTTAATTGAAACAATCATTTAGAATTTGTTTATTTTACAGGCGTTATTCTTTACATACTTTTGGTTGGTTATCCGCCATTCTGGGATGAAGATCAGCACCGACTGTATTCTCAGATTAAAGCAGGCGCTTATGATGTGAGTCCCCTTTAACTATATGAATTTTTATTTCAATATCGTCCTATAAATACATTTATTATTTAATTATCTTTGCTTTTAAAGTATCCATCGCCCGAATGGGATACCGTGACGCCAGAAGCTAAAAATCTTATTAATCAAATGCTTACGGTTAATCCAAATAAACGAATAACCGCTGCGGAGGCTTTGAAACATCCATGGATATGTGTAAGTTGTAAAAGAGAGAATTTATAGAGATATATATAAAATATAATATGTTTTTTTATATGAATATTTGACAGCAACGAGAGCGAGTGGCATCCGTGGTGCATCGTCAAGAAACAGTTGACTGTCTTAAGAAGTTTAATGCACGGCGTAAGCTTAAGGGTGCTATACTTACAACTATGCTGGCTACTCGAAATTTTTCAAGTAATTAAATCTTTAAAAATTCATATATAAAAATAATATTTCATATATAAATAATATGTTACAGGTAGAAGTATGATTACCAAAAAGGGTGATGGATCTCAAGTCAAGGAATCTACAGACTCTTCCAGCACTACCATTGAAGATGATGATATAAAGGGTAAATATTCTAAATAAAATTCCGTGGTTTCGACTTATTTATAAAGTTGTAGTTGAAGAATTTTCGCATTTTGAAATTGTGTACCTTAGTTTAGTTTGGCAGGGGTCTTAAAACGAACGCTAGATCTTTTATAAAAACATTAATTAGCAAAAAATATCACATTCGATGACCCAGTAAGAAAAATTGATATGTTCTTATTATTGTTATTTGGAGCGCATTCGTATAATTTTATACAAGCACGTCCTTTAATCGACTCGTGCTAGTTATGCATGATTTTTTTTGTCTTTCCGCTTTTTATGCTTTCTTTTTTTATATTAAAAACGACAAATCTCCATGAAATGGATCATAGATTCTTATATATAAAGTAATTTAAAATGCGACCGCAATAGACTACTACCGTTACTATCAAATCAATGAACAAACTAGTTATTTTAAGGTCCTCTTATGTTTTTTCACAAAAACTATCTAACCAGAGACAAGAATAACTTCAAACCGGTCTTACATTGTCTTTCGTTTCTTACTACTTTATCTGTGTTCTTAGGAACATCCGCCATCCAATGGTCAATGTCGAAAGGGTTGACCATTTTTCTTTCTTTTTTTTATACCATGTACCAAAGGTACAAAAGTTTAATAGTTTTGTGCGAGTGCAATATTTTGTTACAGGCAAAAGGGAGGGGTGTCAGACCCCCAAAAGTTACCTAAATATTGATCAGGAGCACTAAAGGAGTCGATGCAGCCATGTCCGTCTGTCCGCCTGTCCGTCCGTCTGTCTGTCTGTATGAACGCCTAGATCTCAGAGGCTGTAAGAGCTGGAGAAACCAAACTTTTGAATTTAGACTTTTTATATCTGCACGCAGATCAAGTTTGTTTTCAATTTTTGCTACTCCCCTTTTTGGTGGAGCTATTTGAAAAAACCATATATCTTTCAAATTTATAAAGTTATGTAAACCATATTCAAAAGGTGTATGTATTTTATCAAAATACACAGATTGCCCAAATTCCATTGCGATCGTGCCATAAATAGCGAAGATATACGCTTTTAACTTTATATACAAGAGCAGCCCAGGCAGAGGGCTCCAAATAAATCAAAACGTTCATTATACATTTTAGCTATCACACTTAGTTCACACTTTTGTGAAATTAAGATTGCTCATTTGGAATTGTTTAGTGGTGCAGCTGTCTAAGCTGCAGTCAACCTGCGATGTTTTTGTGTAAAATAAAATAAGTTGTCACGGGTTCGAATCCCGTCTGCGACAAAGTCAAACTTTATATATATTTTTTTAATATTTTTTTAATATTTTTTTAATATTTTTTAAATATTTTTTTTATATATTTTTTTATAAATCAAAAGAAGTACAGTATTTAATACTGCGACAAAGTCAAACTTTATATATATTTTTTTAATATTTTTTTAATATTTTTTTTTATATATTTTTTTATAAATCAAAAGAAGTACAGTATTTAATACTGCCAGCAAGAAAGTATACTTAATGTTTTCAATTAAAAAAATTTCCTTATGCCTGACGGAGGAATGAATGACATTTTCATTAAATTTGTCTCCGTTTGTAAGTTATCTTATTATATTTTTTTCAAATATTTTTTGCACACCCTTTATAATGGTACATGATATTCTACTGTCGGGACACCCGACTGTATGTCCTCTTGTTTTTGATTTGTGAACATATAAACAAAAAACTACTTCCTGGAGTTTTTAGTGGCAGTGTAAATCGGCTGTCTGTCTAAATATCTATGGTAGTATTCATATTTTTCAGACTATAACCATACCATAAATCAAACAAGAAAGGAAGCTAACTTCGGATCACCGAAGTTTGTATACCCTTGCAGAATTTAAAGAAAAAATTAAAACCGAAATTCTGGAATAATAACTAGGTGACAAATCTCAATTTTGATGAAAATGGTATAAAAAACGGTTATGTTTTTTTTTTTTATTTTTCTTACTGTTCATATGGAAGCTATAGGATGTAGTTAGCCGATTTTCATGAAATTAAAATTCAGGAATAATAAAAAACAGTTAAATTTCAACTTTGATGTAGGAGTGAGAGTATATAGAAGACTAACTTTGCGTAGAAATGGACAAAAGGACAGAAGGCTGTTGATCCTGATCAAGAATATATATACTTGATAGGGTCAGAAATGTATCCTTTACTGCGTTGCAAACTTCTGACTGAAATAATAATACCCTGCAAGGGTATAAAAATGTATAACATAATATTATTATTCATTGTAAGTGATAATATCGTAAACATACCAAAAAACAATGTAGGACATTGATCCTAAAACATATTAAGTAGAAGACTCTCCCCAATGGTGTAGGAAGCTGGATCAACATCAACACAATATAAATACATAACTTGGAAAATAGCTTTTAGAAACAAGGTCTATTATTAAAATTTAAGAATCCTCGACATGAAGGTGGAATTTTGGTATTTTTTATAACGGGACTAACCTTAAAGAACGGAGCTTTGTATAAATATATGTACATATAAATAATTTTGTTTTGTTTTTAGTTTCTGCCTTCTGTAAATATGCTTTTTAATATTATTATCGTAATTACATGATTTTTTTCGCTTCCCAAAAATATTGGTAAAAAGTTGCATACATTTTCAAAAACAATATTTGTACCGTTTGTTTTTTATTTGTTTTTTTCCTTAGAAGATAAAAAAGGAATCGTTGATCGCAGTACAACAGTTATATCAAAAGAGCCAGAAGGTAAATGTTTGTAAATTACATTTCACATATACATACATGTATATATATATATATATATATATATATATATATATATATATATATATATATATATATATATATATATATATATACATATATATATATACCTATATATCACTTTCACTATGACTGCATTTTTCATGTAATTTTTGATAAATGTTACAGCTTGTATGCATTAGGCGCTAAAACAATAGAAAAATCAAAGAGATTTTTAAGACCCTTACTTCAAAATTTTAGCCTGTGTTTGGTTTCTATTTCAGCATTTAATCTTCTTCGTTTGGAATAAAACTAAATTAATATTGTCAAATATAACAATACTATTAATATTATGTCTTTAAATATATATAACTAAATATTAAAGATAAAATCAATAAATTTTTTCAGGTGATATTTTGCGTCTTATTATAAATTTGACTTCTGCAATTGTATGCCCACTTAGGGAAACTACTTATAGGATAACCACTTTTATATTCGAGTTAGAAACAAATCTATGTCAATTTGACCCTATATAGCTGGGAATAAAATCAATTCTATATTTGATTTATTTCAATCATGTGATAAATCGCTAGTAATTTTCGGAATCGAATTAATCGAAAAAGTTATACGCGTATGTTAACTCATAGAAACGTTGAGCACAAAGTTTATCAATTATGATTTATTATACGTAATTATAATTTGCACACCTATAAGTAATACGGAAATTCCGGATATAATTTACTTCAATAATATAATTTCTTAGAAAAGAGTTTTTAAAAACGTTTGCGTTTATAAAAGAATGAGGATGAAATTAAGTATTTTTAAACTTTAAGTGTCCATCTCAACCAAACTGGAAAACAGCTAAAAATGAATCTAATGTTATCTAACTTGCTTGCTTCGCTAAGTACAACACAAAGTTGAAAATTAAATGAATATACATATATGAAAATCAGTGCTACTTTGCATTGTAATTTCATCACTCAAGAATGAGCTCACCTTACCAAACCAAATGTTTAGTGCTACGACGCACAGTGGCGCCTCTCGAACAAATAGTGTTGGGAAAATCAAAAAAGTCATAGTTGCAAAAACGATTTAAACTATGTATACCTAATCGACAGCGAATTTTCCGACGATTCCAAATCTGCTGCCAAAATAATTTTCGGAAGTTATGAGCATTAAAAGTTGAAAAATATTTTCTTTTTTAGCAACATACGAAACAAGTACAATTGGTTGACTTTCAAGTAATATTACACAAAAACTAGATAATCAATCGTAAAGATTTTGTTTTTAAATTATAGATGGTGTAATAAAATTTAAATTAAACCAACAAAACGACAGTTTGGATACGGCTTGTACAGGTAAATCTTTACCTGCCAGGTGTCAATTTTTAACACCTTTTTCTGACTAAAGTAGTTTATAACTTCTGTAGCTCACCGAAGTCCACTACTACACTATGTCTATCAGTTGCGTCTATTTTTACTAAACCAAAATCCGTTATTAAATTGGTTCAAAGTTATGATTTTCGCAACGCTAAATGAAAAAAGGCGCCACTGTGCGTCGTTTGAGTTGCCAAAAAAATGAATGAATACAACGGTTCGGGTGGAGTTTCTATTGCTGACAATCTTACTTTGCAATTACGAACACATATGTCGGGCGCTTCACCTGTAAATTTAGCCGCATCACCATGTGGACATATTGCGTCCGTCATTCCATTGGTTTATGAACTTAGTGGAATCGTTTCTATGATACATATATGCTAGTCACCTGATTTGCATAAAATTAAAACTGAATTTGAAATAATCATAAATGGTTATTTCGCAGAGAAGATGACTTTATGTTTAAACCCATCGAAGTTATAATTATGTTTTTATTAATTTCACGATGAATCTTATGGCAGCTATATATATATTAATCGAAATATTATTTAGAAATTCTAAAATATGGCAGCTACATGATGTAATCGTCAGATCCAGCCAGTTTCGACTGTACGAGTAAATATATACATAAATGTACAATAAAATATATATAATTCGTTGGACTCATTTGATCATTAAATTGTCATAAACACTACTTGAAAATTTACTTTAAAATAATTTTGATAAAATATTTGGATGCCTAAATCTATATACAAAAGTATGTGCGTTTTTAGATTTAAGGATACCTTGTCCTGCAAAAACTTGCCACCAAATTACAGGAAACTCGCAGTGTTCGTCAGGTATGTATGTATACATATATAGAGACTGTAGAACAATTTTGCGACTTTTGAGTGTAAAAATTATGTATTTTTGTCTTAATAATAAAAATACCCTGGGACGCAAAATATTTTGGGCGAAATTAAAAAGGACTTGGACATGTCAAATTCATTATTATCATATTACTAAGCTTTATGAAGAATTAAAATGTTAACATATAAAGCTAACGTAGGATCATGTTTCCCAACACAGGAAATGGCAACTTTATCGCGTGTGACCGATGTACATTTTGTTATCAAAATTTAAAGCTCTACCACTAATAGCCTTTAAACTACGGATGACCATGCAAAAATCGATTCGACTAGCAATGCTTAGACAGGCCGACAAAATTAAAAGAACCAAAAACTGGAAAATATGTACTTTTCCGAACAATTTTGAGATGCTAAACCCGAATCCAGGCTTTTAAATTAGTTTAACCTAAAGACCAGAGAAATACTGATACGTATTTATAAAGTAAAATTAATATAAATTTGAACGGATTGTATATTGGAATACTATTGCTGAAGGCAAATATTCGGACATTATTTTCGTATTTAAAATGTTTTGTACGGAATTTTTTAAATTATCCCTTTCCTTTTGAATTTCCCTCCATCTTGGCCTTTGAAATATATATATATATATATATATATATATATATATATATATATATTTCTAAGCATCTTATCAGCTTAGAAATTCACAACTGTTTAATTTGTTGTTCGCAACGCTTGTTACCCAAGAAATCGTACCGAAAATCACAAAATTCTTTTTCCTTTTGATCGATTTTTTATATGGATTCATGCCGAAAACTTTACAAAATAACGGCTTTAATTTAACTTAGTAAATATAAAAATGATATATTAGGTTGTCAAATATCTCCCTTCCGCCTTTTTGTCTTTTGAACTTCGCGGCTATGTACAAAGCGCTACAGAGCTCGTATCTGGCCATAGTATACATCATTTGAAAGGTCTTGACATACCCTACAAAACGACGCTATGCATGATTAGTTTGGATATTTCGTTCAGCAGTTATAGACGCGTAAACATGGAGTTCACTAACGCCGAAATTCGCGCCATTTTAAAGTTTTCCTTCGTTAAAGGCAAATCCGCTAGAGAAACGTTCCGTGGTGGTTAATGTTGTTTTGGGGGATGGTACTCAATCACTTCGAACCGCTGAGGAATGGTTTCGACGATTGACGGCCAGGAAGGTTTTGCTGTGTGTTTGGTGGGATTGGAAGGGAATCATGCACTATGAGCTGCACACTTCGTTGATGACTCGTCAGAAGCTACGGGAGCTCGGATGGGAGGTTTTTTTGCATCCACCATATAGCCCGGACATAGCGCCAAGTGATTCCTGTCCATAACGAACGACCTTGGTGGTGTAAAGTTGGACTCAAAAGAGGCTTGTAAAAAGTGGCTGTCTGAGTTCTTCGCAAATAGGGAGGGGGGCTTCTACGAGGGAGGTATTATGAAGTTGCCGTCTAGATGGAAACAGATTAACGAACAAAACGGCGCATATTTGACCTAAATCCGATCACTGTAACCTTTTTTATAAAGCATTGAATAAAGAGCAAAAAAGCGGAAGGGAGATATTTGACAACCTAATATATTACACGTCTACTACCGACCACTTTTTGACAATTATATATTAGTACATACACAGTCGTATTCTACCGCCAAATTTTTTTTATTATCAATTCTATTAAATTGTTTTATTATCAATCTAATTAAATAATATATGCGTAATGCTTGTATAAAATTGCATGCAACAAGTTTATCTACCATGACAACACATAATTTTAATATCTTTAAATTAGTTTGCACACTTTGGTATTAAGAAACAAAACATTCCCACACGTGGTTAAATGAAATCAAACTATTTTAGATAAGTAATCTATGTAATATTTACGTTTTTTATGTATTTTTTTGCTGTGTAAAAAATGGGCAATGTGTAAAAATAGGCATTTCAACAATTGTTAGTATTTCAAAAGTAGTGTTTGGAAATGTAGACTTTATAAAGGGACTAAGGTCAGGAATCCATAGTTTGAAAATGCTGAGTTACTTACTAAAATTAAGTTATTATAAAATCAAAAATAACTAACAAAACATTCGATTTCATTACGAAAAGCAGCTAGACGACAAGAAATAATAAAAATCACAGAGCAGTTGATTGAAGCGATCAACAGTGGCGACTTTGACGGATATACGTAAGTTTATTTATTTAAAACAATAAAGGAAGCTTACTTCGGATCACCGAAGTTTGTATACCCTTGCAGAATTTAAATTGTGGAATAATAATTAGTTGCCAAATCTCAAATTTGATGAAAATGGTGTGAAAAACGGCTAAGTTATGGTTTTTTATTTTATTTTTATACCCGCTACCCATAGGGTAGAAGGGTATTCTAACTTTGTGCCGGCATGAATGTATGTAACACGTAGAAGGAGGCATCTCCGACCCTATAAAGTATATATATTCTTGATCACCATCAACAGCCGAGACGATCTAGCCATGTCCGCCTGTCCGTCTGTGTGTCTGTGTGTCTGTCCGTCTGTCCGTCCGTCTATAAGAGATAGAGCTCTAATTTTTTTCGACAGTATTTGTTATGCTTGCACGCAGATCAAGTTTGTTTCAAATTTTTACCACGCCCACTTCCGCCCCCGCAAATCATCAAAAACGAAATCAAATCATCTAATTTTGAAGCTAGCGTCGCGAATTGTATGTAGGTATGTACATTAAAAACTATAGTCTGTGTGATTCCTGAAAATTTGATTGAGATCAGATAAAAATTGTCGAAGTTATTAAAGAAATAATTTTGTATGGCCACAAACGGGTGCTGCAGCATGCCTTATTTGGCTGACCAACTAGTCCAACTAAATATCCTTACTAGTTCTTGATTGTGATCGGAAAAGAATCTTATAAGACATTTAAAAAGCAATTTTAATAATTGGTAATAATTATTAGTCCCTTTAATGCAATAATAACGCGTTTTTACACACAGAGATATACGTGTGTGTATTTTTGTAAGCATGTGATTGCATTTGTCCGTTATGTTCAAAAATATATTAACTATTTACTATGGGTAGCGGGTATCTCACAGTCGAGCTCCCTCGGCTTTAGCTTTCTTACTTGTTTTGATTGTTCCTACGGATGGGATATAGTCGGCCGATTTTCATTAAATTTAAAAGCGAATAATAAAAAATTGCTAAATCCTAACTTAGATTAAATATGTTGAAAACTGGAAAGTTAAAATTTTTTTTTTTTATCTTTCCGATTGTTCGTATGGCATAGTCGTTTGATCAGGCTCGTTCCGACATATGTACGAGTGACAGTATATAGAAGACCATCTGCAAAGTTTTATTCACATAGCTTTAAAGCTGAGGGACTAGTTTGCGTAGAAACCGACTGACATGGCTAGATCGACTCCGCTGTTGGTCGTTATCAAAAATATATATGTATACTTTATAGGTTCGAAAATGTCTCCTTCACTGCGTTTTGACTGAAATTGAAATACCCTGCAAGGGTATAAATATTATAATAGTAAAGCAATATTTATTAATTATGTAATATTTAATGTTTATTTATTAGTAGAAAACGTGTTCTAATTTTTATAACGCTTTTATGTTACAGAAAAATTTGTGATCCGCATCTTACTGCATTTGAGCCAGAGGCCTTGGGTAATCTTGTGGAAGGAATTGATTTTCACAAATTTTATTTTGAGAATGGTGAGTGAACTTTAGGTATATTTAATAATTCTAAGAGAGAGAGAGAGAGAGAGAGAGAGAGAGAGAGAGA